>AXCO02009386.1:0-12327 GCA_000473525.2 Anopheles melas
TCGTCCATGGAATCGGTTCCTAAATCGGAATCGGTTCCTGAATCGGAATTGGTTTTAATCCTGAAATTAGTTCCGGATATGGAATGAATTCCGAATATAGAATCGGTTCCTAAATCGGAATCGGTTCCTAAATCGGAATCGGTTCCAAAATATGAATTGATCCAGAGCCAAAATCGGTTCCAGAATCATGTTCAGTTTCAGAATCGGAATCTACTCCAGAATCGAAATCGATTATAGAATCGGAATCGGGTCCAGAATCAGAATAGGTTTCAGAATCGGGATTTATTCTAATATCAACTTGGTTCCACACATAGTATCGGTTCCAGAATCTTATTTGGTAATGGACTCAGTTCATGAATCAGAATTGATCGCAGTATCGAAATTAGTTCCGGATACGGAATCGGTTCCGGATACAGAATCGGGTCCAAAATCGGATTCAGTTCCAGAATTGGATTCATTTCCAGAATCGAATTCAGTTCCAGAACCGGAATCTACTTCAGAATCGAAATTGGTTCCAGATTCCCATTCAGTTCAAGAAACATGGACGATTCCAGAAACAATTCAGTTCCAGAATTGGAATCAGTTTCATAAACCGATTCGGTTACAGAAACGAAATCATTTCCAGAAAGAGATTCAGTTCCAGTTCCATAAATACCGGTACCATGATTGAAGTCGGTTTCAGAATTGAAATTGATCACCCATCGGATTCGGTTCCAGATTCGGATTCAGTACCCGGATAGAAGTTAGTACCATTGTTCCAATGCCGATTTCGAGCGCCCATCACTACACCGCACCGACCGGACGTGGTGTCGCTTGGACGTCATGTAATTAGATGCAAAATAAATTCCAAATATCCGCCAGAACCGAGACTTAGCACGGGCAAGGTGGGACGCTAAAACCTTAAAACTGGCTCCCACCCCAAAGCCTACTCACCTGCACCTGGAGGGCGTTTATTTGTTGTTCTAGCTTCGCTGTGCGTGGTGACTGCTGTCGCCGACCCAAACTCCCCGTACAGGACGACGTACCGCTTCCGGAGCGTTCAATTTTCCGTGCCGCTTTCCGGTGGTGTCCCATTGCCAATGCTGCCGCATCGATCCGCCGGTACGAGTCCAAGTTGTGCAGCAACACCTCACCACTGCCGAGAACGTTCGCCAGCATGCGTCCGTTGGGAGCGAGGGCAAATTTATAGCAATTATGCACCACACCACCACCACCACTGCCACTCGCAAGCGGTCGCAGTACGGAAGGATTATTGTCGAGACCGGCATCGTTGCCGAAATTTAGCAGCATTAAATCATTGTCCGTGGTACGCACGGTGAGTGTGCAGCAGCGTGCTCTACGACCACTGCCGGCGCTCTCACCGGCCGGCAGGAATGCAAACTGTGCGATAAACAAATTGGACAGCGTAACCACCCGGCAGACGAGCCACGAGTCGAGGGCCAGGAAGGCGAGCGTGCTGTGTCCGCACAACGCCACGTAGTACTGCCCATCCTTAGTGGGCTGGGCGGTCGTTATGCGTCGACCGGGCGATACCATCGCTTCGGTGAGACGCTTTACGGTCAGCTCAACACTATCGGGCTCGTCTGTAGCGCTCTCAGAACGCTCCCGCTCGAAGGTAATCGTTTGGACTGGGTTGCTCTTACGATAAAGCTCGATAAGCCGTGTGACGTTTAGCTCTTTGACGAGTTTGAAGTTGGGCCGATACACCCGGATAACCCCCTCGGTGCGGTGCGTAATCAAGGCTGGACCGGTGGGTGTCCCGAACCAGTGCCAAGCATTCGGGCGGAACGAGTTGTCCGCCGCCAGCCCGTACCGGAGGCAGGCCAGCTCGGCAAAGTCTTCGCGCGAGTACAGTTTGGCACAGTCCTGCGATGCTGCCAGCAGATAGGTGCGATCGTATCGTTCAAATGCATCGGCCGGTGAGGATATGCCGGTTGCTTTGGAGCGTAACTTTGCGGTGGCGTGGAGCGGTGAGGAGCTGGAGAGATACACAATCCGACCCGGATGGGCATTCAGCTTCCGGACGCAATTGTTTTCATCTGTAAAATAAGGGAAATTATACGTGAAAATCATTAATCAGGTGGAAATGCTTGGGACAGTGGAGAGCTTTACCCAAATCAACAATAAACACCATCCCGTCCTTGCTGCCAAGGGCAACTAGATTACCACCGACGAGTCCTTCGATGATGGTTATGCGCTTGAGCTGCTCCGCAACCGTCCAAAACCGCTGGCCAACCAAATCGAACACAAATACATTGTCCCTAGAAACGGAGAAAAAGAGCTATTAGCTGCTTTTACGGGCAAAATGGGGCTTCTTTTTCTCATCTTACCGATGATCTGCTGCAACCAGCCGTTCGTTGTTCGCAGTGAATCCGGCCGCTGTGAAACGTATCCGTACCACCGTCCCTTCCGTCTCGTTCTTTACGGTATGGTGAAGCCGCAACAGGACACTACGAAGCGGAACAACCCGAAAGATGAAGAGACAACACAGCCAAGAAATATCGTACTCTACTTACCCATCGTTCGAGGAGTTGAATTTAATGCTCGCCTTACCGGTTCGCTTACCCAATTTGCCGGCGTTCACTTCCATTTCCATTTCTTCTTTACTACTGGTAATCCAATTACTTGCTTCAGCACAGCGTCAATTTCTTCAACAGCGGAGCATTTACGAACGCACGCACTTTGCGTTGTTTACACTGACCTGCCCCTTGGAAACGAATGGGGCATTGAAAGGTGACGTTCCGCTGTTGACGCGCGTCGTTGTCATGGCAACAGGTGGCAAGCGGACGGTTTGCAAATGCGTTGAATGCCGCGCTCACACCAATACACACGCAGCAAAGAAAACAGCTGACGCGGTGCTTGTATTTTTACTCGTGCGGCATGTGGCGTTGCCGATGCTGGCCCTTGTCGTTAGGAATAGCCCTAAGCAACGCTGTTTTTACGCGGTATACTGCGCAGCGCAATAGCCGAAGTGTGGCGCTTATTCATGCATTCAACACGTTTGAACAATGCAGTAATGTTTGTGTAATTTTTCTTCGATTTATTAAAAAGTATTTATTTTTTATTACAGTTCTTCCTTAAAAAAAACCCAGAGTTCCAGAATATTATTTGATTTCAGAAATAGAATCCGTTCTACAATCCTAATCAGTTTCGAAATTGGAATTAATTCCAGAATAGGAATCGGTACCAGGATCGAAGCCAGTTCCAGAAGCGAAATCGATTACAGAACCGGAATCGATTCCAAAATCGGAATCGGTTACAGAATCGAAACTAGTTACAGAACCGAAATCGGACCTTGAATCGGAATCAGTTCCATAATCGTTTTGGAATTGATAAACATTATCCCTCGGAATCGGTTCCAGAATCGAATATTTTCAAATGATCTCTCAAACAGTAAAAAACAAAATTTCTTTCGATTTATTAAAACAATCTTGCCTATTTTTTTTAATACAGCTCTTCGCAAAATGTTTATTTAAAAAAAAAAGACTGTACGAATCCGAACAACGAGGCCGCAGAAAAACGAAATAATATGAATGAAAATGCAAGCCATATACATACAATGATAAAGGGTCAACAATGGAATGGGGCGGAAACAGCGTCCAGCAGCATCGAGATGATTGGGAAAATAATTGACTTTTTGACTTAAATAATAAATATATCGATATGAGCGCACTTGGTTTGGCATTGGACTTCGCTTTCCCCTTGACGTGTGACGCGTCAGCAGACGCATCGGATCGAATCGAATCTGCACACACACACGCTTGTGGAAGAGATCTATTCACGTGTCACGGTGGTGGTAGCTGCAAAAACGAAAAAATCGTTGCCCCACTCGACCCGAACACAGCTCACCCGCTTTATCTGCGTCCCGTCCCTTCCGATAGTACTGCGTCGTCATACGCTGGGTGCGCTTGTGAGGTGGGAAACTATCGAAACACCTCCCCCGTTTTCCTTCGAAACCCTAAACCCTAAGTCCCTCACAATAAGCTTAGAGGAAGTGTGTCGCGTATAGCTCGTTCTGCTCTAAATTCTTGCTGTAAATCCCACTCACATGCGTCAGAAACTGCGAAACGATAAGCTAGCAGCATGCCCCTTTCCCTTCCTATCTCTTTCTCTCTCTTTCCCTCACAGACAGTTTATCTATCTTCTCGCAAGCACGTGCTTTTGCTCCCCTGCTTGCTGCAGCTTTTCTTATCACACATAATGTAGCGGGTTCAATGAAATGATTTGCTTCCAGTTTCTCTAACAAACAGTTTTACAAAGCGAGTTCCAGTCATCGTCACCCACCGAGCCAGCAAACACAAACACCCGGGGGACTCCCCTGCTTTCGTTTCTACTATGTCATCTAGGAGAGTTGGGTGGTGTTTCTCGCCTTTGTTCATGTGTGCTGGGTGTGTCGGAGTGTGCTGTGTGTGTGTATGTATATATGTGTATATAAATATAAAAAGCTATCACAAATCTGTCTGAAATCCCCTCGTTCTTCACAGGCTCGCGCGGATCCGTGGGCGCGCGCGCGCGTGCGCACTTGTCTATGCGTCATGCCGGTGTGCCCGGTGTAGAGAAGCCGTGTTGTCGTCCAGAGGAGTAACCGTGTTAATAGCAGCACCAGCCGACCCGCTGCTCATCGCCGTGCGCTATGTGGTCCCGGCTCCAGGAAGGCGTCTCCAGCCTGCCCATACCGTCGCTTAATATACTGTCATTTTCCACCGGAATGCCCATCTGTACGACACCGTTTACTCCTGGAAGGAGAAAAATAGATTAGCTTCTGTGTGCGAAGAAAAGCAAGACGGAACGTTTGCGATGGCTTACTCGTTGAATATCCGGACAGTACGAGGGAATCGTTCGATTCGTACCGCTTCAGCGACGAGCAGACATCCTCGCCGGACAGTTTAATTAATCCTACCGCTATCGATATGAACACTTGCTCAATACCCTGTGCACAAACCAACGAAAAGAGAGAAAATACGGCATTAAAAAATCATTTCATATGAATAAACCCCCACACACAGAGAAAACGTAGTACCTGATCGTGTAAGGCGGACGTTTCGAAGTAGTTGCCCCCGATCGAGTTCGCGTACAGCATAGCCTCTTCCCGGGAGACGGCACGTTTCGCTTCCAGGTCGAGCTTGTTGCCGACGAGCGACAGTACCATCGGTTCCTGCACGTTCCGTTGCAGCTCCTGTACCCAGCCCTTAATTTCGTTGAACGAGTTGTACTGCGTGAGATCGAACACGAGCAGGGCGGCGTTCGCGTTGCGATAGTACAGCGGGGCCATCGCTTTGAACCGCTCCTGGCCTGCCGTATCCCAAACCTGGCCGTGGTAAGTTAAATTGTAAATAAAGTAAAGGAAGTATGTGTGTGTGTGTTTTTTTTTAATTAAATTGCATACCTGCATCTTTACTTTAAAGTCCTCCAGATTGACCTTGCAGGTGAAAAAGGACGCACCGATCGTGGGCGATATTTCCTTCGTGTACACGTTCGAGACATACCGCACCACCAGGCTCGTTTTGCCCACACCTGGAGGGATGAGAAGGATGGAGAATAAAAGCATTAATATATAAACTAATAATAAAAGGTACATTTCCTATTCAAAGTGCAAGACACTCATGCAAACATTCAACATTCAGCGGCAACATAGCAATTGTATTGTGTTTCCTTTCATTCCTTTCAGCCCAATTACGTCTACAGAGACAATACTATTGATGAGATATTGAATTCCGAACGCAGCAGTGCTTCTGCATTCCTTATGACATGAGAGCCAGATTAGATTTGTCTTTATGATGCTTGTCGGTAATAATCATTCCCCCCCCAGGGATGACAGGGTTTTTGACGTGAATTTCGATATGAGCATGCCCCTTGTGTTAGAAAATGTGGTGGTTTAAACTAGTGATGTGCTCTTTGAAGCTGCACCCGCGGCTCCGATCCGACTCCGGCTATTGTTAGTCCGACACTGACTCCGGCAAAATCTGAAGTACTAGTTCCGTCCGGAGTCGGAATCATGCGGAGTCGTCCAGAGTCGCCCGGAGTCGTTCGAAGTCATCCGGAGACGTCTGGATTCGTCCGGAGTCTTCTGGGGTCGTTCGGAATCTTTTGAAGTCGGAGTCATTCGAAGTCATTCGGAGTCGTCTGGAGTCGTTCGGAGTCATTTGAAATCGGAGTCGGCCTGAGTCATCCGGAGTCATCCGAAGTCGTCTGGAGTCGTCTGGAGTCGTCCGGAGTCTTCTGGAGTCGTTCGAAATCTTTTGAAGTCGGAGTCATTCGAAGTCATTCGGAGTCGTCTGGAGTCGTTCGGAGTCATTTGAAATCGGAGTCGGCCTGAGTCATCCGGAGTCATCCGAAGTCGTCTGGAGTCGTCTGGAGTCGTCCGAAGTCGTCTGGAGTCGTCTGGAGTCGTCCGGAGTCTTCTGGAGTCGTTCGAAATCTTTTGAATTCGGAGTCATTCGGAGTCGTTCGGAGTCGTCTGGAGTCGTTCGGAGTCGTTTGAAATCGGAGTTGGCCTGAGTCATCCGGCGTCATCCGAAGTCGTCTGGAGTCGTTCGGAGTCGTTTGAAGTCGGAATCGTACAGAGTCATCCTGAGTCGTCTAAAGTCGTCCGGAGTCGTCCGGAGTCATTGAGAGTTGGCCGGAGTTGTTTGGAGTCGGAGTTGTCCGGAGCCGACCGTAGTCGACCGAAGTCGGAGTCATTCAGAATCGTCCAGAGTCGATCGAAGTCGGTCGGAGGAAATAGGAGCCGTCCAGTGCAATGAACTTGTGATCAGCGATTTCATTTCGTTGTGTTTTTTGTGTTTCACTTAGCGCGTGCACTTCGTATACAGGCCTTTGTTTCGAAAACCGACTCTAACCGATTCCGGAGGACTCCGAACGACTCCGAATGACTCCGACTTTTAACAACTCCAACCGATTCCGGATGACTCCATGCGATTCCGGACGATTCCAAACGACTCCGGATAAAGCTGAGCGGACCTACTTTCCGGAGTCGCTTACGAAATTATCGGAGTCGGATCGGAGTAGACTCTGGAATTTTGCCAACATTACCCATCACTAGTTTAAACCCGGATCAATTTCGCAAACTCGGTTACATGTTGCCAAAGTGTTAATTTCATACGCATCTCTCTCTCCTTCACACGTGTTAAGATAAGAAATGCGGAGTCTAACTAAAGGGAACACCCTGGAAACCGTGCGCTGAAAGCCGATATGCTTTCGGATACGGGAGCAATGGCAGCAGCAAGCAAACCAAAATGCAAGAGGAATGAAGTAAAGGGAAAAGCGTTTCTGCGAGCCGCTTTCTGCACTGATAAGCACGGTCACGGGTACTGGCTGGAAGGTGTGCGCGACCGACACACAGAGACTGGGCGAATAACAAAAATCCGATACTTAATCCACGGCCGAACACGGTTGCGGGCAGGTGGGTTAAGGGGAAAAAACTTAATTTGCAGTAAGAAAAGCCGCAACCACCATTCCCCGTATGGAGCGAGATATCGTGGCAGGTGGATATGAGAAAGAGGGGGTTGTTGGAATGGGGTAGGGGGGGAACTCCACCAGAAAGTGTAGACGCGGAGCGAGTTAGAAAATCCGGAACGCGAAGAAAGATGGAGAAGAAACAAAATGTACAAAAAAAAGGCAAGGCGGTTAATGCTGCTGGTGATGGTGGCCACGCTAGCGGCGCTTATCTTTCATCCTCAGGTCAGATAGATAAGAAGATGTATCGTGTATCGCGTGTCTTTTTTCTTTCTTTTGTTGTTGTAGAAGAATCTAGTGTGCCATGAAAGCGAAAGCTTCGGCTGTACAAACAGCGATTTGATGATGGACCGCCGTCGCGGTCGTCGTCAACCGTCGTTTGGTGCTGGATTGTACGCAGCAGCTGCTGCTGCTTCAAAAGCAGGGGAAGTAGAATGAAAGCCACGCTTCTCAAGGTGAAGGTCAACCCCTCCCACCCAGGGGCCTTCCTAGCTCTGTGTGTGTGTCAGTCTGTCTGTTTTGTGATTCCAAAAGTCCCTCCCCATTTTCCTCTCACCTTGCGATCCAAGTACGACAATTTTTGCTTCGATCGCTTTCATGCTGGTGAACTTGTGTGGATGGATGTCCTCTCCGAAAACCGCCCGTGTGTATGTGTCTTCTCCGCCGGTCCACACACTCTTAAGGGTTGCCCCCTCTGTTACAGTTACACGGGGGGCGGTAGATAATTCAATTACGCTTCGACCAAATCGCCACCTCCTTGCTTTGGGCACCCACCGGATTAGTGGCGAGAAAAGCTAAGGAACTGACTGGGGAGTCTTTTCTTCACTCTCTCTCTCTCTCTCTCTCTTTCCCTGTCTTCGCTGCCTGCCTTAAGAAAGCACCAGTCACTGGGGGAGGGGGGTGTTGCGGGAGTTATTTGGGAGTGAATGTGAGGTGCCTTTCCCAGCATCCACGTTAGTTACATCGAAGCACGTCACGACGAGCACGAGCACGACAACCGTACACACAAGGCGTTACGTTCCGCGGTACACAACCATGCCAACACGAACCCGTCGTTACACGGTGGAGCGCCCTCGCCTCTCCGCTGCTGCTTCGACCGTTTCCACCACCTGCCAATGCCGTCAATTCGCAGTTCGGTTGCTCCGTTCGGTGCGCTGTTGCTGCCAATGCCTGCCAACCGACGGCACCTTTCACTCATAGCGCACGGGGGCCAGCATGCGTACGGAAAACTTGTGCCAAACGGGGGTGTGGAAGGGTAGCGACAGCGAACAGCAACCAAAGAAAACTTCGAGAACTAGAAACTCCGCTGCGCAACAGGAACACAAAACACACGGAACAGCTTCACAAACATGCACATCCGGGGGCCGCAGCGAGCGGGGTTTTTGGAGAAGGTTATCAAAATGGGTACACAAAAATCACGCTTGAATTTTCACGCAGGTACACGAAAAACTGTTTTTCTCTTTTCACGGTTTTCCCGTAACCACTTCTTTTCTTTTATTTTCGGTCCGTTTTCACACAGCCGTGGGGTGGGGAAGAGGAGTCACAGACACGCACGTTCCGCTTTCCTTCTGCTGCGAGCCAACCAGTCGTCTTCTTGTGTGTGGAAAATCCTTCCTTCTCCGTGTTGACAATAGCACTCTCGTTTCTTCGTGGGTCAGCGTTTTTTGTAAACAAAGGAGCGAGCGAGCGAGAGCGGAGTTTGACAGATAAACGGCCAGTTGAACGAATGGAATGAAGGATTCAAAAACCAGCGTTGCTCTTCGGGCTTGTTTTTAAAGTTTGATCTTTTTTTTTAAACGAAAAGCTGTTAAATTTCATTCTTTTATACTCTTGTTTATATTAATTTCAGTTTTAAAGTACAATTTGTGCATGTTCTCTTCTCGGAAGCATTTCTTATCGTTTTTCTGTCAAACCTTTCAATCAACATGCCTGTCATCACGCAGCGAATGTCTTCACTGCCCCGTCTCTGCGTGCAACAAAACATTTCCTTTTTCGACAGTATTATTGCTGATAAAGAAAGCTTTGTAAAGTGATTTAAATCGGGTTTTCCCTCCCCTGTTCGCTGCCATGTTCCTTTGCAGCAGTATTAGTTGATCGGAGAATCAGGTTATCCTACAGAATCACCATACAATCCGTACCACTTACATCCGAAAACTCAAACCCATCTTCCGGCACCGATCAGCATCAGAGCTGCCCCGCCATGAGCGATCCACAACTGCCAGAACCGGAAACTGACCGGGAGGAGGTGATGGCCCGCCACCGCAAGGAGAAGAAGGAGCTACAGTGCAAAATACAATCGATGAAGAAGCTGAAGGTGGACAAGAAAAGGAAGAAAGAAATCCAGGAAGAGATTGCGAACCTCGAGCAGGAGATAGAGCAGCGGCACGCGGAAGAGCTGAACCGGCTGAATCTTACCGACGCATCGGAACAACCGGCGGCCCAAGAACTCCCACCATCCACACCGGCCACTAACGGTGAGGAAACAAACGAAGAATCTAACACGGAAAAGCCGGAAACGCGACTGTCAAAGGCACAGCGCCGCAGGGACAAGAAAGCGCAGGACAATCGGGAGCGCGAGGAACAGATCAAGCAGGAGTCGGCGCTGCTACAGAAAAGCTCCCCCCGGGTGCTGGAGGACAATCGCATCAATGGGCTGCTGCTGAAGCGGGGCATGCTGTCCCACGCCGTGCCGGCCGACGGTGACTGTCTCTACACGGCCATCAACCATCAGCTGGTGCAGCGGGGCATCGGTTCGTACAGTGTGCCCGAGCTGCGCCGGATGACCGCGGACTATATCGAGGCAAACCGGGACACGCTGATCTGCTACATGAGCCATCCGGATACGGGCGAGATGCTGAGCGAGCCCGAGTTCGACAAGTACTGCAAGCAGGTGCGGTCGACCAAGGCGTGGGGCGGCGAGATTGAGATCAAGGCGCTGGCGAGCAGTCTGCGGTGCCCGATCGAGGTCATACAGGCCGAGGGACCGTCGACGGTGCACGGGGAGGGCGAAAGTGCGGATCGGAAGCTGGTGCTGACGTACCATCGGTTTATGTACCGGCTGGGGGAGCATTACAACTCGACCAAACCGATCCCGGTGCAGGACGGGAAAGGGGAATGAAGATTGATTGCTTCAAATTACACACGAAACACTATTGTACGTCAAAAGAACTAATTAAATGTTAAGCACAATGTAGATGGTTGATTGTAAGAAAAGCGTTGTTAATTGTTTTTGGCCTCAAAATTCTATACTTTCAATTATTCCCCAGTATTGACTTCCACAGGAAAACGGTTTTGTCGCATGAACGTGAACAGATCGTTCCGATGTACAGCATCATAATTATTGAGCCCCATTCTGTAGTCTGCTATTGAAAAAAGGAAATCGAAGAACATTTTCTTGAGATAAGGGCGAATTTTCCATTTATGTTGAATTAAAACTTTTCCAAAAACACCAAAAGATATTTAAATATTTCTGGAAGGTTTTGGTTTTTTGGGTAAAACAAACCCATTCAGCAAATGTAGCAAGCCTTCTCGCTCTAGCACGATTCGTTGTAGGGTAAAGCGAGCAAGCATGCGCTGCCAGAGAAACTTATCGTTTTTACGTCATTCCTCTCACACGGAGTTTTTACGCACGCACACACACACACACACACACACACCAACACAGTGCTCTCCACGGTAACTGTCAGTTGTGAGAAGAAAAAACAGTTTCTAGAAAATACAAAACATCTCGCAGTCGTCGCAGTTCCGAGAAGCAGCTGTTTGCTCAAGATCCGTACCCGCAAGAGTTACTGCGTTGTGAGACAATTAGCTTTCATCGTTCGCTTTACAATAAGTGTCGCCATTTTTGTGTGGTGTGTGTGTTGTGTGGTAAGAAACACGAAACCCGACAGCAGCACACAGTGATGGCAAAGGTGAAATACGACTGGTACCAAACAGAAACGGCCGTCACGGTGACGATTCTGCTGAAAAATGCGGCCGACAAAAACTACTCCGTCCAGCTGGAGCAAAACACGCTCACGCTACGGGCGGACGATACCGAACCACTCGTCCTGACGCTCTGGAACCCGATCAGCACGGAGCAGAGCACGCACAAAGCCACCCCGAGCAAGGTAGAGGTGAAGCTGGCGAAGCTGATCGGCCAACGGTGGGAAGCGCTGGAGCGGAAGGCACCGGAGCAATCGGCGGCGGCTGGCAGTGCGGCCAAGAAGAAGCACGATTGGGACAAAATCACGAAAGAAATCGAAAAGGACGATGAGGTAAGTGGTTGTTGTTCCGCGTTGCCCGACGGCTTCCTTGTTTACGTCTCGATGGTTGCTTTGTTCTAACCGATGCTGTTTTGTTTGGTAAATGGGCTAATTTTAGACAAAGGACGACGTGAGCGACCTGTTCAAGAAGATCTACGCCGACGCTAGCGAGGACACGCGGAAGGCAATGATGAAGTCGTACTACGAGTCGGGCGGCACCGTGCTCAGCACCAACTGGGCGGAGGTCGGTGCCAAACAGGTCGAAGTGAAGCCGCCGGATGGATGCGAATACAAAAAGTGGTAGAGCGGTGGCGCACCTCCCACCCCTTCAAAAGGAAAATCTCTCACCCTCATCGCCGCACTGTGTAAACAACGCGTGTGCTGTTTAAAAATCGTTTCCTTCATCCATTTTGGACGTGAGTAATATATCGTTCATCTCGATTTATTTATTTGCCAATCACACTTCCGACGGGGGAATCAGCATGATCGTGAACTTCAGTCACTACCCTTCGCTGGGAAGAACATTTCCGCCGTGTTTTTGTAGTACTGATCGGCCAGCTCGGCCGCCGGCTTCCCCTTAATGCCCGCAAGCACTTCCAGCACTTGGCTAAAGAAATAAACAAACAAA
>AXCO02009387.1:0-12267 GCA_000473525.2 Anopheles melas
CCTCTCCGACACACCTCACCATATCACACACACACACACAGTGTTGTAGCATTGACCGTGTGTAGCATAACACAGCTGATCGTACGATGGCGGAGAGCCAGCAACGGAATCCCCCTGTTTTGTCGGATGTTCTCTTCACAACATCAACCATTGCTGTAATATCATGCATGCATATGCGTACTGTGCTGTACGCAATGGTATTTGTGCTGTTTTGGGCAAAGAACCCTTGGCGAGTTGTACAGCTCCCTTTGTGTGGTGTTGTTGTTGGGAGGACAAGTGCAAAACGAGCAAAATGGACGGTTGAGAAGCGATTCCTCTTAATAAAACCCTTCTCTCTCGCTCTCTCTGTGGTTGTAGGCTCTAAAGCTCTCTCAAATATGACCACGAAAGAGGGCCACCAGTGAAAGCACGCGTAATGGTGAGGGGACATGTTTGGAGGCCATCAAAGCAAGCCACCCCACCCTCCAATCGGTTGGGGTAAACTCGGTGTGCGTTTTTCGCACAGCTGCGCAGTAGGCCGCTCACAACACCAACACACAACACACCCTTCGAACAAAAAGACATGAACTAGCTCTGGTGTTTGTATGGATGTGTGTGTACGCTCGTGTTTAGTACATTGGCCTCCTTCCCTTTTACTCTGAACAGCTGATTCGAGCATCATAACGGCCAAACGGTTCTTCCATCTGGGGACAAGAGAGCAGAGCAGCATGAAAGCAAAAAGAATATGTGTGTGTGTGTGAGAGAGAGAGACAGTTGGCCATGTGGAATTGTATTGGAGCTGCCTATACCTTAGGGCCTTGGAGTGGTCAGCAATACAGTGCTTTGCGTGTGTATGTATGTGTGTCTGTGTGTTTGTGGCTACAACGATGACGCGTTCGGAAAGAACTTTGCAGCAAACAGCAAAGAGCAACAACGCAATTGGCTAGCTCTCTACTAGCTACCGCTCCTATGCAATAAACTGAACTGGTTTACAAAACTTTCCATCGCAGTTCAAAGCGATTCACCACATGTTCAGATGTAGCTTGTCCAACTGATACAACCGGATGGTACTGACCCGCTTTTTTTTCGCACCACAAACACCATCCAGACAGTCGTAGACGTACCCGTCTCGACTCGACCGCCTGGAGATTGATGGATTGATCTACTTTTGTTCATGCAATTATGTTGTAGCTAGCCCCTCTTCTCCCCATTACCAACAGGAGGAACTCACTGGCTCAATATGGAGATGCCTCGGCACACCACATTATTCCAATGGCCTGCTGTTCTGCTTCACATCCGGAGGTTCCATTACTATTTGTCCCAAAATAGAATCAAACATGCGACAAAATTGCTGATGTTAGCTCGAGCCAACAGAGCTCTTGCGCATATGGGTCGAGTTTCTGTACGCCCAATGGTTGCAAAGTCGTACCAGCAGTACGCCGTGCGGGGCAAGAAGTATCGTATGAGCTCTGAGGTACCGAGCATCCAAAACCATTTGGTACTAGAATACCATCTTCGGAGAACAGCAACGAACCGTGAATGAAACAGTACAAAAAAATACTCAATCGCAAAGGATTTTCCTTCTACTCTATTATTAGAATCGTGTCTGGCTGGGTGTGTGTGTCTTCGCAGCCCAAACACAACACTGTCTGGTTGTTTGCTGTGTATACTGCCCATTCCTAGGTACATTGGCACTTCCGCTATGGGTAATGTTTGCCTACCCGTTGCTCCAATAATTCGGTTGAGTTTGTTTGCTGTAATTGGCCTGCAGCACGTTGGAGTTCGATCGGCTGCACATGCTCATTCATTGCCCCGGGCAACGGGGTTTAGATGCACAACTGGGGATGCAACATCGTTGTTTCACTTTAATTGATAATAGTAACACACACACACACGGGCATCTCTGTGAAAAGAGAGGTGTTCTGGAGATGCTCGTAAGAGGGTTTATCCAACCCAATCTAATAAATGTAGAAATATGGGTGATTCGATTGAAGAATCACCCTACTTAAAAGCCTTGTACATTGTCTGATGAGTACAGGAACTACCTGCAATTAACGAAACCCCGTATATAAATAGCTCTTTTTTCATCTATTTTCTTGGAACATTGTAAAAGCCCTTTCCAGTTGTTGGAGCGCGAAGAATGTGAAGGTAAAACGTAGAATACGCACTGCGTAATCAAATTCCATGCCTACTATTCTCCTATTGATGTTGTTCGCATACGATGAAGTGCTATACGTCAGGTTTCACTGACCGTTAACGGTGCGGGGTGAGCACGTACTTGAAATCCTCTTCCCAAAAAGACCACCCCCCACCAAGAGCTGAGGCCCCCATCTCATCGCGAGATGCGCGAGAAGTTGTTAATGGATGGAACACCACACCCCACAAAGCAACAAACTCAACTCCCTCGGGTCGGATGTGGCGGTTTTGGAGATGATAATCTCGCGCATCCCCGAGCGCATCCTACACCAGCGTCGCCTACTTGATCGCCGCGCATCTGTTCAAGTGGAACAGTCAAGGTCACTTGGTTGGGTTGTGCCTGCCCTACTGCGGGTTGTCGAACAACGGCGTGTTGGATCATCGACTGCTCCGAAAGCTATCTTTTTGCCCTTGGTGTTTTTTTCCCACCCAGTTATTGGAGGGGGAAGCTGCTCTGCTCCATTGTTGGTAAGGTGGTGTTGAATTACAGCCCCAGCTCGGTGTGCGTATACCCATGAGCGGGGGGGGGGGGGGGGTACTTGTGTGGGTGTTTATGTGTGTCTTTTGTCATTGTTGCTGGGCTAACAATGCCGGAAGGGCATATTGCGACTGTTGTATTTGTGTGTTTTTTAAAAAGTAAAATAGGCAATTGGTTCCAAGTGGGGTTGGGTGGCAATTCTGCTATATTGGGCGAAGGATGAGTATATGTGTGTGTGAGTGAGCGTGTGTGTGTGTGCGTGTGTGTTTGAGACTATGCGACTACTTAGATGTGTGCGTAGGGAAAGGTATTACAATATGATGCTGTGTGCGGAGCCAAAGTGCCAAAGGAGACTCGTTGTGATATATATATGATAGTGATGCAATATTAAAGTGTTTGTATATACCAGTGCCAATATGGTTGTTAGTAGCAGCAGCAGCAGCAGCAGCAGCAGTAACAGTTACAACAGCAGGAGCAGCACCAGCATATAAAGGTAGAAACAGGCTGCAGAAGTTTAGCTTAGTGGCATATGAAGGAGTGGTTCTTTTGATTTATTTAAGGGATTAGAGAGATGGAGATAGAGAGATCGTGATTGAGATCAACTTGAGTGTAATCAGAAAAAAACATAAACGAAAAAGGACAGGGAAAAGCTACAGTGCGAATGATTTTACTGCAATAGCTCGTCCACGACCGTGTAGAATATGTATTTATTTCGGTGTCTTTATCTGTATTATTCTGTGCAGGATGCAATACTTAGTTCCTTGATTTTATACTAATCTTTATACCTTATACTAAAGCAATATGTAGGGTAGCGTGCCGTTAATAGAATGTTATGCGTGTTTGCAAGTAATTTTAGAGTTACTGAAGCCAACCATCGACATAGTTTTAGTAGTGAGTCTTCAAGAACGTTGCTTTACTAGAACAACTAGGAACGAGAGTACACTAAGGGAATGTAATAAGTTGTTTATATAGTGTGTCTTTATATAATTGCGACAAAAACAAAAAAGAAACGGGAAGTTAAAAATCAAAATGCCAAAAAAAAATATATAAAAAAAACAAAAGAGAAACAAAAAAACTGAAACCAAAAACAATAGTGCACAAGATTATAAAAATCTGTAACACTTCTGTGCAACGAAGTGCAAAACGAAAAAAAAAAGAAAGATAATAACAAAACTGGCGAAGAAAAAGAGTAAAAATAAACGACAAACATGAACAACGTGGCCAGAGTGTTGGCCGATGCAAAACAAAAACCAACCAGAAACCGTGACTTGTTTTCTTTTTCAAACCAAAAAAAAAAACATTTCGCTTTACCATCACCCCCTCCCGCTCCTCACTCTCTCTCTCCACCCCCCTCCCCTTCCTCCTACTCATTTAGTGTGTTTGTCGGTTTTCGGTCCACCCAAGCTGCGTCCTGAGTGCACTTACACACGTCCGAATTGAAGGAAGGGGATTTGTCCTCTCTGGTCCGGCAGTACAAAAAAGAAAGCGTGGTTCTTGTTTGAGAAATTACATCTCTGTCCGCCCCCTGTCCGTCCGTCCACCAGCAGCAGCGCATCATCTTCCACAATCGTGTATCGTATCTCGTTGGGTTCCCTCGCTGTCCGCCTCGACCGTAGGTAACAACCAGATATACACACCAGAACATAGCAAAGGTAGCGGCACGACCCCCCGCGGGAAAACAAGGGAAATTACGTTTGAAGGCTTACGAAGCCTCCAGCCTAGTTCCTTGGTGATGTTGGTGGTGGTGCTGCTGCTACCTATTAGTTTCTAATGTGGGGTCACATCTACACTTTGACGGGGGCTAAATTATGGGACCGTTGCTCTACAACAACAAAACATAAAACCAAACAAATTTAATCCAGTTGTCTTTTCCTTTTTCTTTCTTTTTCTTTTTCCCCCCACAGGTTTGCGTATGTTGTTTTGAGATAAGAAGATCGTGGTGTGCGTGTGTGTGTGTGTGTGTGTGTTTGTGAATTTTGGGAGATTTTGCGGGAAAAAAGAGACAACACACACACAAACACACATGGCATGGCCACACCAAAAACAGATTGTGTTTGTAAGGGAGGGAAAATGTGGGTGGAAATTGTGGGAATCTTCTCTCGTTGTTATTCTGTAAATAGAGTTGTAATGGTTGGGTACACTAGCAATGCTATCGATACGTAATCCATGTTTACTGTTGATAAAATATGTATGTCTGTGTGTGTGAGAGAGTTTTCATAAGATATTATCAAACATCGTCCTTTCGGCTAAATTTATACGTAAAATTGGTGGGGTCGCTTACCAAAACTTGCACCGTTCTTGGTAGAAAATCAAATAATCATTAAAAAAAAACAGCTACAAGAGAGGGTGGAAACATTGGGAAGGTTTTTTTTCTTATTGCTTTAGTCTTTCTCGCATAGTGAGCAGACGCAAAATGTAAATTAAAAACATACAACAACAAAAAAACATAAAAATAATCAACGTTCTACGTACACTTTGCAGGGTTTTCTACTTTTCTCTCTCTTTCTCTCTTTCTCTTCTCTTATTGCAGCGATGTTATGTTAAATGCGTAAATAGTATATAATTGGCCGTATTTTTACCAGTTGGTTAAGCTGTTATAGTTTTTCGTTTTTGGTTTTCTTTTTCTTGTCTCTTCTTCAACCCGCGTGCGTATGCGTCGTTTCCTTCCGCTAAACTAGTGTGGAACATGGGTTTTTGTTGATTTTAAACTATTTCAGGATGTACGCAACAGCTAATTTAAACTAATTTAAACAAAAAAAGCAAAAAAAAACAACCCCCACCCAACAAGAGGGTGGGTGGGTGTTTTTTCCTCTCCCCAATTTTCCACAGGTGTTAACACCCGACGACTGTGTCCGGTTTCGTCAGTGATTTGCTAATCGATTTTTTCTGCTTTTATTTCTTTTTCTCTTCTACCTTCCTCATTTTTGTTGAATCTGTGTGAATCTTGGCCCATTGCCCCCCTATCTCTCTCCTCACACAACCCGCCCCAAACGCAAACACGCGCTTGTTGCACCCTTCAGTGCTCGATGGGACATCTGATGTGTGCTGGATGCTTCACCCATTTGCTGGCAGATGGACGGTAAGTGACGAACCTTTGGGTTTTTGGTCGACAAAACAAAACTGAGCCCTAAAAACTAACTGCATTTTCTTCTCTCATTCTCCAGGCTGCGCGACCAGAACGCGACCTGTCCGAACTGTCGCACCGAGATTAGCAAGAACAACTCGTCGCGCAACCTGGCGGTCGAGAAGGCGGTGTCGGAGCTGCCGGCCGAATGCCAGTACTGCTCGAAGGAGTTCCCGAACAAATCGATCGACTACCACGAGTCGACCGAGTGCGAGGATCGGCCTACCGATTGCAAGTACGCGCGCATCGGCTGCCAGTGGCGCGGCCCCATCCACGAGGTGACGTCGCACGAGGGCAACTGTGCCCATCCGCGCAAGTCCGGTGCGGACGTGATGGTGGCGCTGCAGGCCCACGATGCGAAGGCGGCCGAGGATAAGAAGCTCTTTCTCACGCTGATCGATCTGCTGAGCTATGAGAAGATCATTTTTAACGGTACATGCTCCTTCCCTTCCCTTTCCCCAACTCCCAATTCGATCATCTGTCCCTCCTGTATAATCACACGCGAGGATCATCGCCAATGTGTCTCCTACGTTTGATGCTGCGTGCTACTGTGCTAGTGTGTAAAATTGCGCGTTTTTTTCTTATTCTTCTTTTTCTTCCTTTTGCTTTCCCTATCTTCTCTGTCTTGGTCTGATCTTGCAGATTTGCAGCTGAAACCGTACCGAACGGATGAGTACGTCCATCGTCTGTACTACGAGACGAGCCGCTTTTCCGCCTTCAACCACCAGTGGGTAGTGAAGGCGATCATTAACAAAAGCCAGCGCGATCCGCACGAGTCGTGTGAGCGCGACATCACCTATCAGGTGTGGAGGCATCCGTTTTGTTGTTGTTTTTTTTTGTGATCTTGGTCTTAGTAACGCCATTGTCTTCTCTTGCCCTTCCAGCTCATACTGAAGTCGAAAACAACGAGCCCATTGCCGATGCACTTCTTTGTGCTGCGCGGCCCATTCTCCGACATTAAGGTGGATACGCAAATCTACAAGCACGATTTCGCCGACACGGAAACGGAAAGCCCGTTCAAGCTGCTGCCCCTGCCGGACACGGCCGAGTGTAACAGGTTGCTCGCGGCGAAGGCGATCAATTTCCGGTAAGTGTCCTCCATATAGTGCGTATGTGCGGGCTGCTATTCTAACGACCTAATGACTCACGTTTTTTTTTCTTCTTTTCTCCGCAGGCTAATTATGTTTTTGGCTTCGAAGTAAGGCGCGCGCGAGTGATGGTACCACAACCGGAGACACCGAGGGCGTGCGTCTATTATGAAGCATGAGCTCACGTGCTCCCAGCATAACAGTAGTAGTTTGTTTAAACAGTACACCACCCGAATGCTAATTAGGATAACGATCTTTATCTTTATTATTTCTATCCCAAATTTAAGGGTTTGATGATTTGAGAGCGTGATTTAACAAATTAAACATTTCGCTACAATCGGTTTGTTTCAGTCGAACTTTCGTTCGAGCGCGTGTTTCCATTACCTATTTTGCATCTCAAATCGTGCGGTTTTGTGTTGTCTTTTTGCGCAAAGCACACCCAACGAGACACGTGTGTCGAACGTTTACGGTTGCGACATGATGGACCAAAATTGTGCTGTCGTTCGCACAGGGCACAGCATTATTAATTCCGCCTATTAAATCCGACTATTTGAGCAGACTATTAGTTGTATGTGATTGGTTTTTTGTTCGTTGTTGTTGCCACTAATGTGCTATAGCCGCCACCAGCAAAAGCGGGGTGTAGAATGTGTAGAATCAGCCGGATTTAGCTTACCGCAAAAACAAAAAAAAAGACCGTTAGCTAGGGCAAAGAGGAGACGTCGCGAGATAAAGTTTAGTATTACGTTGCCATTTTGTTTTTCACATTTAAAGTGTATAACATGCATGCATACATAATTAGCGCTAAAGCTAAGATTACAGTAGCGTACACAGACAGCGAAGTTCTAGGGATCCCGTCCCGTGTAGTGGACACAGGATGCGCGGAAGTAGTATAGGCGCCTGGATACTCATAAGGGTTTTGTTTTGGAGGTTTTGGTTTGTTCACCATCCCCATCTCTCTCCCCAAATGGTAATATCTACTTGTTGCTAGAGGAACACGTTATTTGGGCGGGCGTTATTTGCTAATCGAATGAATATCTATCGTACACAATTTACCGCATAAGCTCTACACTATATACAAATCTACATAACTATATTAGTCGAGCGCGTAAGCTTACATTGATTCAGAAATGTGTGATACATGAACTTTGCAAAGATTGAGTAAGAAGAAACAATGTGACGAAGGGGTCTGGGACGAGCCAAGGGACGAGGGCACGACGGAGGCAGGCTTTCTTTAAAACAATACATTTGTTTGTTGGTTTAAAATGGGGTTATGCTAGTTTCTACTTTTATGATACAGTTTACAGCACAGCAAGTGCAGGCGCCCACACGAACATTTACGCGAGCGAAGTTTGTTGTTGCATACGCAAACACACGTCTTTTTCACCATTACACCGGTTAAAACATTCGGACCACCAAACCAAAACTTCAACATTTGTCGCGCACAGTTTTCTCGCACGAAAACTTTACACAATAATATACAAAAGACAACCCGATCGCCAGGTGGGTTTGATAGAGAGAGAACAAAAAAAAACAGAACGAGCCGTTCAAATGCGAAAACTACATACTCTCGTGCTAAACGCAATCGATTAATAAGTACAAGTGTGTTTTTCTGCTGTATGTGTTTTTGTTTTCCGCGTTCGTTTTCAATGTGAAACATACTTCTAGGTGATAAGATATGTGCCCGAGAGCTTTTTTTATATATCGAATATGTATTTTGTTTTTTTTTTTTTGCAAAACTTACCCCAAATTTTTACTGTAACATAGTTTATACCATATATTCTCTTATCGCTGTCACGCGCATCTAATTGCTGTAGGAATGTAAGAATGAATATATTTTGTTTCTTTAAATGTTAGAAGTTTGTGTGTTTGTGTGTTTTGCGATTATTTTATGAAAGAAACTAAGAACTAAGATATAGAAAGTTGTTCCTTATGCTTAAAATCTTTGTAACATAATTATTTTTTCTTAGATGATGGCTTAGAATTTTGAGAGAGTGCCACGGCATACAGTTTGAACAGTGTGTTTGTACCAGGAGGAACGCACATCTGACCCATTAAAGAAATTCCAGCTTTACTTCCTAAACCACTCATATATCATATGTGTTGCACCATTTACACTTACCTTTGTGTAATTTATTGCAAAACGATATTTTTAAATGGGTCTAAAAGTCATTTCAAACTTCTCTAAATACTCCAAATGATAATCTGTTGTCCTTTTCAATATTGTTATGAACTCTCCAACCGCTATTTCGAACACGACACGTTATTTGACCGTTAAGTGACTTCGAAAATGCATCGGCCCGTCGGCTTTCGCTGTTTTGACGTGCTTCGGGTGCCGTTCGGGCGTTCGAGCACACTTGTCAAAATGACCGAGATGACGGTACCCCATTCGCTCACGGTGTGTGTTGACGTGTGAACCGCAAAATTTCCCGAACTGCTGCTACATTGCTGCTGCACCAAGCGTTCTGGAAAGGTAGGGTGAAGCACAGTTGAAAAATTCGTGCAAGCACCGCGGGTGCAAACTGCAACAGCACCAGGCTGCTAGAGAAAAGTACGTGTGCGTGATGCAGAGTAACAAGTGTGCGATCTAGAAAAGAGTAGCTTCGGACGGTGCCGTTTGCCCCGAGAGAATCCGGGTTAAAGATCAGATCCGTGGGCCGAAAGTCGTGATAACCGCCTAGTGTGAGTGATGATTACGGGCATTTCTTGGGAAGTTACAACACAAACACCGTGCCTCGCGGTGTCTGTGTGTGTGCACCGTCGTCGTCGTTGGGTTGCAGTTGCAGGGTGAAATCGGATGTCCCGAACGAGAAGAGGATGGAAAACGGGTCACCGTATTTTATGCCGAGTTTGTTTTTTTTTTCGAGCGTATGTGACTGCTGCGTGACTCAGAAATCGATCTCCGACACACGCACAGTTGCACACAGACACACAAACACATACACACAATAGCGCGCGACCGAGTAAAGGGTGTGTGTGCGTTTTTTTCGTCTTGCTATTGCGCGGCAGCGCTTTCGGCATCGTACGATTGTTCTCGGAATTGCCGTTCTCCCCCCGCAAGCCTGAATTCGGTGGCTTTGTGCCGGGAGAAGGGAGTCCTCTCCTGCTCTAAAACCATCCGTCACCCGTTCCGTCCCGTCTAGGAAGTGTCCGTGCCACCAGGGACCGGCAATAACAAATACAAACGCACCCCGCCACAACAGAACGGCTGACTGCGCGTGATGGTCGTATGACGCAATCGTACGATTTTTCCACCCTATCGCTTCAACCTCTCCCAACCACTGCGCCACCCCTGTGTTGCGAGATCTGATTGCGTGTTGGAAATGCAGTGGAAGAAAACGGATGCTGCGGGAAAAGCACAAAATGATAATTCTTTTGGTCTAAACTTGCTGCAACATCATCCAAGCAACCGGTTCATGTCGACGTAATTCATCTTATCATTTCAGCGTTGAAGTATACACACAAACACACGCACTCATTCTGTCCTCACTCTCGCTCTCGTGGCCCCCGTAATTGGTGATTGTGAACCTATTTCTAGCGATAATGGTTGCTCGCGCCGCTTTTGGGGAGTTACGGATGTTGCTGCGGAGACATGTGCACACCTTAATCCAATCAGGATCGGGCTATAATCCCCCCATCCCCGGATCCCGTTGCATCAAGGACGTTAGAGTAGCGCCCCATTGCTAGAAAAAGAATGCAGCGAACGACGGCGAGCGGCGATGGTACGCGGAAGGAAGTGGAGAATTACACCGGAACTTACATTCCATTGCCGCCCTATCCAACGCGGGTAGATTGCACCCATTCGGCGCTGGTGGGGCAGTAGGAAGAACCTGCTTGTGCTGCGACCCGCTTGAAACTGGTTTTTTTCCGTGTCAACTCGCTTCTCCTTCCCGTCTGCTCGCACAGTCTGGCGTAGGAGCGAACGAAAAGAAGTCCAACCGGCACGTGGTCGTTGCTAAAGGTTACAGCCTAGGAGTGTGTATGATTCACGCTGGGAGTTGGCGGCTCATCACGAGGGTTTTTAGGAGGGGAGCCTGTAGTGCTATGAATATCTTGATCGATTCCGATAACCGGAAAGGAGGATCACATAATTTCGAATCAAGACACAGCCATCGAGGTGTCAGACTGGTTGGTGATGACTAATTGTTGTTGGCTTTTGTTTTGGGGAATTTATTGTCCTATTTTCATAAATATGGTATTTATTGGAAAAACTGTAATATTTCGTAGATGGTAGAATGAATCACAAAGGATTACCCGCTTGCGTATCAAATTAATAGGCTAAAATAATCCAAGCTATTTTCTCTACAGATGAAGTGAACCTATTATACGCCTAATCGTTTTAATATTCCAAATTTTGCTCTTTTCAGTATACAATAAACGCAAATAGCGCAAGAGAGACAGAGGGTGCATGCGTACCACACACAATGAAATGGAGAGTTTTCTATGTTTACTTCAAGCGATAAGGCCCCCAAGATAGTCGCGCATGCATTTTGAACACTGTGCGGTCTGTTGCGATGATGATGATGATGATGATCTGGTCACCTTTTTTAGAGCTTTTACCAAGTGCTGACCAAGTTACCCTGCACCATCGCTAAGCTTGTGTTATTCACGAGCTACCGGTTAGTACCATCCCGTCGTGTGAAGGGTGATAATTGTTAATAGCCTCACGCTAATTGGGAAGATGGGCAATGTTTCCCGAGCTCCCAGTGTTAAGCTAGAAACCGAGTTTCTGTACGATGGGAATGAATAGAATAATTCGTGTTCCGGTTCCGGCCAGATCAGTGCCGTAGCAATGATGGACCAACCATGCATCAGTCAACTATCACGTGGCACTCAATCAGAATCATAGGCACACACATGTGCGCGCATATTTCATGATCGAAGAAGCGGCCGAGTCCGTTGCCTTCAATTAGAGATACCTTCCCAGCCATGAATGCCACTCAATGGTGCTTGTTGCTGCTTGTTGAATGGCATTTCGCAAAGATCAATTGTCTCATGCTCTTGCATGCTCTTTTACGAAAACAGGCATCCCGTGTCATGTGACAAGCGGGGACGCCAAAATGCGGAAAAGATCGCACGTCGTTATTTCGTCGTCCGTGTTATCCATCCACAGTGGCACACCCGTGTGAGCGTGTCGCTGTTGTCGTTGTTGAATCATAAATCATCCCCAATCACAACATGCCCCGACGGTGCAATGAAACGTGTGCGGGTTCGTAACTAATATATGTTTGTCCTTTCTTCTTGGTCGCCCTTTATCTGCAGGGATTAGAGCAGCGAGGAGTGAGTGTACGGGCACCGCACGATACGAAAGAGCAGCCTCGCCTCTGTGTTCCAACCCGTAACGATTCAATTACTTCGCCACCGGTACCGGCGTCGGCACAACTAGCGCAACACACACACACACA
>AXCO02009388.1:0-12280 GCA_000473525.2 Anopheles melas
TGCGCCAATGCAAGCAGCGATCTTACTTTCGATGCAAGAAGCCAGCCGTTTTTTTAATGGTTTACTTTCAAAGGTGTACGATTGCGCGCTTTTCCATGGCTGAGAGAGGTGTTTTGTGCGGCGCGAAGTAAAAATCAGCCGAAATGTAGAACCTCTTTTGCTACGTAATTACATGAGCAAATAAGTGGGCCACACACATACACACAACGTTCAAAGGCCGAAAGGGCACAACAGGGAAGAAGAGGGAAAGGACAGCGAAACAAACGTACGCCAGTGCATGAGGAAAGAAACTGAAGGTTTGGAACTACGTTTTGCATTAGAACTTGGGTAGAAATTTAGTTTTGTTCCAGTTCCTATGTTTGATTAACATAATAATATGAACTTAGTTCAAGTTTGCTATTATATCATGTTTAATGTGATACTCTGATATTGGAAGTATCGTTTCAATAAAAATATAACTGGCCTGGCCGTCCGGATGAGAATTTGACAAACAAAAAATCAGATTCAGTCGAAACCTTGCTAGTTCTCGGCACCGTAATATGGCTTGAAAGTAGCTTGTGTCACCACACAACACAAATTTTGCTTTTTATTTTGGGCAGCGTCCGTAAGGCGTCGCAAGCGTGCACCAAGCGAACCAAACAGGGAAAAGTGAAATAGCTAAAAGCGAGTTCAACGTGCCGATCGATTTTCGCCTTGAAAAATGGCGCATTACACCATCTCCAGTGCCCGCCACCTCCACGTCTCCTGTCCGGAACGGAAGTTCGACCACAACAGCGTCCATCTGACCTAGCGCGCGCACGGCGGTGTGCGTTGTGCGTCCCTCTCGGTAGGTGTGCAATTTACTTGCCCCGGCGAGAGATTGCGAGCCGCACTAATTGGGGCGCGCTTATTATCTTAATTGAAAATTGTGCACCGTGTGGCAACTGGCTCGTTGCTGGTCACACCGGCGCTGCAAAACATGTCTTTTGCTAGGTCTAGCTGCACTGCCACGTTAGTTTTTTTCTCCTTCTTGTACTTGTGTTTAAACTCATTGAATTTCCAGCGTGTCCTGGCGTGTGGCGTTCGTCTTTCTTCGGCCATCAGTTGCGGACCTCGTCCCGGCTGCGCCAACACTATTCGACCAGCTTCTCATATCGCAGGAGAAGAGGGGCAAAAAGAAGAACGAAAACAGCAAAAATATTTGTGCGAAATGGTACGTTAATTCGCAGTAATCGCACCGCAAGATCGCATCGCGGAGGCTTTTGCAGAGCGCTGGCGGGAAAGAAGCTCGGGCAAAGTCGGACAATTGGCGTATGCATTTATTGTTTGGGTCAGTAGGCCTTCGGACGGCTGGTGAATGCACCAGATCCGCCGGCCATTCATCGGAACGTGCCGTTGTTTGCCGTTTCTGCCGTTGCTGCTGTATTTTGTGGTGCATTAGCGTGCACCATCGGTGCAGTTATGCAACGGTGGCGGCTGCTACTGCCCGGCTGCCCGTGCCACGGTGACGGTGCGGTGAAAATCCAGCCAGTTTCATATTTTCCTCGGCGCCCGTCTACGCGCGCGTTTGCTCTTAATCCATTCGGGTCGAAAAAGCATTCCCCACGATGATGATGGTCTACAGCGCTTTACAAAAGCCGTCTCCCATCATGTGCGGCTGGTTGCTGGAGTCCACGGGATAAGCGTGGGGGATAGGAGAAGCAGTGTCGAAAAGTGTTGGGTTGATGAAAGCGATCGTAAAGCGTAAAAGCGGCTGCGACACGACAGCGGCGACGACGACGACGAAGAATGCGACAGAGGCTGCAGCAAGTCCACGCTATGGCAACATCAGCCGTATTGTGTCCAGTGTTTGGAAGGGGGAGGGGGGTGAGTTTATGCTCAATCGCATGGAAGCATGTTGACATGCTTGATTATCCACCACAAACCGTATGTCCGAGCCTTCCACGACCGTCCCCCATCTCCTCCTTCGTCTCTCTCTGTAACTGTTTGTGTGTATGTGTGATGTTTTAGCCACTGACTACTCGGTCGCGTCGCCAATTGCCACGTGCGATTCAACTAAACGCGCATAAAATTCACACATCATCGCGCGGGTAACGGGCTCTCCGTTTCTCCACGTGCTTTCCTACAGTAATGTGTTCACTATTGCACAAAAGCCACGATCTTTAGCTCCAGTAGCAGCAGGGCCGGCGCTCGCCGCGCGCTACACATGAATGGTCGATGATGATGATCGTCATGCTGTTATTGCATTAGTTTGCCCCATACCGATTCTGAATGGAGTGTATTAGAAAAGTTTTGCTGCTTGAGTAATAATGGTCAGCGTGCGAGGTTTGTTGGTACGTGCGTGCTTAAATGGTAGCGAGATTTGCATGAGTATTGAACACGTAGCGTGTAAGTAGTTTGGTTTAAGATCGCATTTCTATTTCTAACATAATAACGGCAAACTTCACCCACTCCGTAATCAATCTGCATCGTTGTGATATTTAATTCTTTAAAAAAGAAACAACTCATTCCTACTGAAAACCCACAGTACCACGGACGTGCAAAGATCTGGATATTTTCTCGCTGCACTGGAATATAAGGTTCCTATTTTATAACTTCTCCATCGCACAAACGGAGCCGCTACTCACGGTGTGTCGTCTTCCAGTACGGCCATTCATCTGTTGCATCTGTTTCTAGCAAGCATGGAACAGCGACAGTGTCATCGCTCGCCGCTCTATCTCTCTCTCTCTCTCTCTCTCTCTCTCTCTCTTAGCAACACGCTGTCGTCGTGGCATTCGTGGTGGTAGTGGTAGTGTGTACTGTTGCCGATCGCTTACGTAACGCGCAACGGCCATCGCTCCATCGATATGTCCACCATATGCCGGTCAGCTGTTTTTCTCATCCACGAAACCTCGGCGACGGCGGCAATGTCGGATCGCCAATTGTCATTGCTAGCGACAGCCGGGGATGGTTTTGCCGTCTTTCGTAGGTATTGCCAGCAATCTTTCCCGCTCTGATGAAACGACACGATGGAAGCCACCACCATCGCCGGCTCGTACAGCAACGTGGGTAAAGCTGATGGGAATCATCACAGGCGTCCATTAATCGAATTAATCATGATGATTTTATAAATGTAATAATCGGCTCCCGGGGAGGAGGGGGGGGGGGGCTGCAAGTAATGGAGGATTGAGACTCTACGGCAGACCAATTGGTATATGGGCGAGCGTTGTGGGGTGGCCAAAGTCGGGTGCTGTTGGAGCTAATCTGCGCCTAATGGCTTATCGTACGGTGTATATTTTTGTGCATGCGGTTACCAACCAACGGTCGCGCTCCAATTGGTGACAAACGAATGATGTATTAGTTTTATTTTGCACGATAGTTTATGGAATCCTTTTTATTCCGGCAAGCGAGAGCACTGACTGCCGACTATTGCGAGGAAGGCACAAAAATTGTGTTTTTAATTGATGCCTTAGAAATGATGTTGTGGAAGTGAATTCATGAATGTGCAAACCAAAACCTTCTAGAACTGTCATGCTACAATGTTGCTCTCTAATATGATTCAAATCTAACGATCATCCCCTTCCGGTTTCTACCACAATGGAATCGAACCTACCCTCTCGTCGATTGCCTTGCGCTGGAATTATCTCATCGCAAGCGTGACATTTAATCTAAAGCCACCCACGAAAAGTCCTGCCGTGCAAACTGTGTACGTATTTTGCACCAGGGCCGGTTTTAGTTGCTCTTTCTCTTACTCTCTTTCTCTATCTTTCTCTCTCTCTCTCTATATGTCTGTATCCCCAAGCTTCAAACGGGTTCAAAGCTCACGTAATCATACACCTCTCACGGTCAAGCGGAGTGTTAAGGCACAGGGGTTTTGCAGGAACGAACAAAAAAAAGGAGCAAACAGGTTTCCGGTCCGGTACACTCCACCTCTCTCGGAGGGCAGCAGTGTGTACAGTTTCACTGTCAAGTTTACGATAAAGCAGCGTCACCGCCCAGGGCCTCCACGCACCGGATGCAGCGACCGATCCGGTGTGCCTGGGATATTTGGCACTGGGCAGAGGCTCGTGCAGCTTCGGTGCCGGGGACCGGTTTTTGTGTTTTTTCGTACCCGTGCTCCGTGGGCGATATGTTCACCGCTAGCACGCGTGGGTGGATGTTATCCTGACGGCTCGTTACCGGGGTACCCACGGGCTCCGGACATTACCGTCTCTAGCAAAAGGTCTGCGCTATGGTAGTGTTTCGTTGGTCTTTTAATGCCTTAGTCTAGGGAAACATCTGGCAAGAGAGTACCAGTCGGACGGTTGGTTGGCTTTTGCCATGGCGCGAAGGTAGCGGAAAGGTTGATGCTGATTATTTTAGTTACAACAGCCCTAAAGGTGGCGTTGGGTAATAAATTATGCGATTATTTCTCACTTTTACGCCCGTCCAGTACGGTTCAGTGACCCTCTGTCTTTAGGCAACAGCAGTGACACGTCCCTATACCATCAACACAGCCATCAAACAGTTGGGGATACCGGTTGACGGGCGCGAAGTATTGCTAAAACTAGAGACAACGATCCGAAAGGCACCCGGTACTATAAAAATCGCCCAAGTCCCGTCATCCACCCTATTTGATGCGGCATCTTTCGGCACCTTTCTCAGGTGCGTTTTGTTTCCACGCGCAATGATTCGTTCCATCGTTCATCAACCTCTTTTTCTCGTGCTGACCACAGAAAGTCAAGATAGAAGACAAGCCTCTCCAGCGGTTATGCAAGCGACAGCGAAAACCAAAAACGAAACGTTTTGCATCGAACGCGCTTATCCGTGCAGATCTTCAAGTAACTCGTCTGCAAAATTGGCGGCCAGTCGGCAACGATTTTCAAACCGTTGGGGCATTAGGTAAGCTCGTATAATGAGTTTCTTCGGTGGCCGGTGCCTTCGTGACGATGCGGGCCGACCTCAACATCATCGGTTGATTGGATTATTTGGGCCTCTCTGAACCCGACCAGCAGAGGCCTCAACAAATGAATGGAGGGTTTACTCTCTAGTGCTCACCTTATATCATAATACTGATGAAACTGCAGATCGGATAGTGAAAGTAAAGAGCCATTAAAAGAGTTAGTAAGCTTCGATTTCAGTCATAATATTCTTCACAGATCACGTGATATAACAATACTAGGCGCTGCGTATGTTGGTTTAGATCATTTGTTGTGGTCATATTTTAAAATTGTTGATTTTTTTGTATGTGCATTGTAACGAATTACTATACGTGATTATGATAATGATGATGATAATAACATCCAACGATCTGCGACAACGAAAACGATCCGCGTTCAATCTCGTTGGTGTCGCAAAGTCTACCATGAGATTTCCGGGTTGCCTTTGGTGTTATTTTTAACAACAGGAAATATTCGAAAGCTATCCTATGGTAACGTACTAAGCGACATACTATTAACCGTAGATACAAAACCTGTTGATGATTATGTTTATTTCTTAAGCATTATTTTGAGCGTTAGTAAAACGAGTATTATTTCAGATGTTTCAAATAAAACATGTACAGAGCCGTGATGTTTTGCTACACATCTGCTTTCTAAACTTAAGGTTCGAGGGATGATTGACATTCCAAAACGATAGGGGTCTGAAGTGGTTCAGCTTGTTTATATCTTTTTAAAAAGAGCTAGATTATGTCGCTAAAGAAAAGAAAACTGATCAAACAAACACATTGTACTAAAAATGGCGGTACAAATACGTCAAACAGATGGCGACGTCATTGGCGTTGTTTTTGCCTGCGTTTGTACAAATATTTGTTTTTGCAGCCTACAAAGAAGCCCAATGATACCGCCCGAACAGGAGGATACTAATCGAAATAAAGCGACATTGCTGCAAAGGCCAAACTAGCAGCAAAGGGCGACGGGTGTGTGGGGCAGTAGGGAACGCGCAAAAAAGCCTTAACCAGATTACGGGCCCCGGTGCGGCCACGCAGCCAATGGTGCACATTTTAGCATTCCTTTAGTATTCACGTGATGTGCTTTGGAAAACCATACCAAGCCCTGGCAGGCGGAAATCTCACCCACAACACCCAATGCTGCTGGAACGGTGGTTAGTGGACGCGTTGATAAATAATAATACTGTATCACTTCAGAATGCCCACCGCTGCTCTACCTTTTGGTGTGTAAATGGGGGAGAAAGAGCGGGAAGGGTACGAAAAAAAAATTACAAAACGTGACCATCCTTAAGCCAGGCGGCGTGTTGGAGTGTGGTTCAGGCCACTGTCGGCTGGGTATCGCTGCAGGAAGTGAACTGTGACTCGGTGGCGGGACACGCACGACCGCACCGGGAAAAGGCGGAGGCAAATCAGCAACGGTATTCGATTCCGCCGTTTCGTGCTTTATCGTTGCAACAGTAGCGGGGTTGTTTCGAGATTGTGTTAATAAACGTTGCGGTTTGTTGTATAGGGGGATGTTTCCTTGCATGTGCCAAAAGCCTTGAAAGTGGTAGGGGTGCAGGATGCTCCAAATAAGCTGAGGGCACACGAAGAGATCATCGCTCTAGCGCTTGTAACAAAGTACAAGCTAGCTGCCTGTCTGTTTGATCAGTACACACGCCCTTCATGGTCTATTGGTTTGCAGAATATTGTGAAGGAAATATTTGAGATTAACAACACACCTTCCATCAGAACCTGGGTGACTATTCGATTGATTTGATGTCCATAACTCAGGCCATCGTTCCGGATTGCAACTCGGACGTGGAAGAAACTGAAATATATTTTGCGAAACTTCTGCCTATTTCAAGCTGATCTGCGATTGGTTGTTGACGAAGCCTCTACGATGTTGAGTTTGATTTGCCAACGTTCAAGGAAGTGCAGAAAATTCTTCGAAAAGTTTAGCATCTCGTAATAATTTGGCGTCTTGTGGCTAAAATTTGCATTTTATAGCGCTTGATAGGAGCTGAACACGTCCTGCGTCCTGCCCTCTCCCCACCCATCCGACAGCTCATTTCAATTAGCGATCGATGTGGATCCGATGCAAAAGCTGAAACCGGTTTTTTCCACGAATGCTTCATTTGCATCGAACAGAGCAGGCTTACTTTAATCCAACCAGAATGTCATCTCCATCGAACCCGGGTGTCTGACATTTTAGCTAAAGCACACACACACACGCTGTGGTTTCGATTCTAATACGTGGCTGAGATGCGGGAACACCTCATGAAGGCTAGAAATGTAGCTGCCAAATTCCAGCTATTCTTGAGGTGCATTTGCAGCGCGTGAGTGAGGCATCGAGGGTTTGTGGTACGGTATAATACACAATAACTGCCAACTCCCATCGAGCATGCAAAAACGCGACACCGAGAACTCAGTCAGTAACGGTCGGGCAGGGCAGCCTTTAATAACCCATTACAGTTGTTGTTGGCTGCTAATACGGTGCAACACTGCACTGCACTGGATACAGAATTGCGCACGAGCTCGATGAGTGAACGGCACATGTTTTCGATACACACAAACCGGATGCTTGACAACTTTACGTTCCATCAACCAACAATCTGAACCAATTACTCGGCAGGGCAATACTACTCATCGAGGCTAAGTGCATTTAATTCAAGTACTGTAGGGTTGCTAGCTGCAAATGGGTTTATATCGTTGCTCAATTTTTGTTTGTCCAGTACACATTTAGAGTTGCTTAGGAAGAGTAAATGATGTTTGATATTATGTCTGATGGGAAAGACAAATGTTCAAAAATTGCGTTAGTTTTCGAACGTGCAATACGGGGGCGCAGACTTTATGCACCTTCGAAACAGTTGCTTACACTATACGCCATCGTTTCGTCATGTGCATGTATGTGGTGATGACGGTGCTATAATCAAACTGCAATTAATTTCATAGTTCACCTACATACAGCAACATTGTATGTAACAATGGCTTGGTTGTTAGCACAATACCATTGGCAGACACTAGCCACGATTGCTTTCACCACTTTATTGATAAAATGTGTTACACTGAAAAAAAAACTCAAATAGAGCACGATTACTTTTGCTCGTTTTGAATTGCCAACTTTGTTCCATCTCACAATAATAGAAGGATTAGATAGTTTTTTTCTTCTCTGAATTATTTCAACTTTGCTCGTGTGTCCCGTTGGTTTGGAGTAGAGATAAATGCGTCCTCGGACGACAAGGCAAACCGAGCGGAAGTGCCCGGATGTTGTATGGATCAAGTACTGTAAGCTCTTAATAAACGATTCGTCACAACGTTGAGAAGGGAAGGAGCGGTATGATTGACAAGCAGTAAACAAAATCCGCCAACACGATGTTGTTGCCTTTCTGCTTGACTTATCAATCGTCAAGCCGCCCCGGAGATAAAACTGCCCACGCTCTGGTAGAAAATCGGTCTCAGATCCTGATATCACCCCGCGGCGACACTGGCCAGTATAGAGCGTTTAGAAGCAAATAAATTTCATAACCAATCCTCTCATAGCGCCCAATCGCCGGAAGACCGGTGGTTGAAAGTGTGGGATGTGAAAACGGGGGAGACGAAGATGGCGCGCAATTTGTTTGAAAAAGAAAAGACCAAAGTCAAACAACAGATTGTTTGACTGTGCGATCGGGAATCGTAGCAATTTCCATGAAACGCGTACCACTCGACTGCATACAAATGTGTGTACGCCCCCGAGCTCTATAAGAGTGCCGGTGTGTGTGTCTAGATGGGTGGATGAAGGGTGTAAATGCACACCGAACGTGTAATCAATAATTAGCTAATTGGATAATAATTGGGCCTGACCGTGTGTGAAGTGCGCTCGCTGTGCTGTATGTACACGTACCGAACAACCCTTTCGAACTTCACTGTTAGCTGAATGTACGAAAGCTGCACGAAAATGTTGAAGAGCTAGTTACACCCGGTGTGCCGATGCTGGGGCGTATCGGCAGGTTTTCAATTTCATTTGGAGCCTAGAGTTTCAAAGATATCTTGCGAAGTCGGAAGCACATATCCTGCTCAATTCTCGCGTTCCACGACGACGTTGATTGGCGCTGTAAGTTCAACTGCAACAAAATGCCTAGAAGCTTATCGGCCGTGTGTACGCAAGTGTGTTGCCCTTGGAAGAAATATTGTGATTGATGGCTCTTGGACACATGGTGTGGCTTGAGTCGGGCGGGCAATGAGTGCTCTGATTGGTTGCAACGCGTGCTATGGATAAAAAAACACACTCCACCTCAACAGAAGATATATGAAATATCATTCATTTCCATCATCATCAGCGTCCGCTCCCGTGTGCAGGCTCCGTCTCCCGTTGAACGGCACGATGCTTGTCGAAGGGTAAAAAGTGGTGGGTGGATAATTCATTTGGGACTTCCCGATGTTCAGAAGCTCAGTGATGCACGCCTATTAAGCAGTGCGCCAATTTGATATACATTCTTGTGTATCTTTGCATATATTCGCAGGACGCATTTTACGCGGACGTTCGAGCGAACTTGTACACTCAGCATGACACCGGAGTTTATGTCAATAGCCGTAAAACATGACGGCAAAACGCATATATGTACGCCATAACCATTTAGACGTCCATAGTCATGCCCGGGGATCGATCGAATGAATAACATGACAAAACAAAACACGCATATAAAAGAAGAACCATATAATCACTTTAAATGTTAATAGCTTGCGGTTGGTTGGGTTGCGGTCACAAATTGTTGGCGAGGGAGGGTGACCCTTCCTGTCTGGCTGCCCAGGTGAATACTCCAGGAAGCAGAGCTTAACCTGACCGAGGAACGAGCAGTAGGGAGTGAATCCATTTTTGTGCCATGCATGCTTGAAACTGCCCGATCGGATTGTATTTATGGTTCGAGTGCATGCAACAGATGATGGTTGCACATTCCCTTTTAGTTGCAGTTATCAGATCGTTAGCTACATGTTGGAGTTTGAAAACCACTGAATGGAATGACCCGTTCTATTTATTTATGTGTACGTTTCTGTGTGTGTGCCTGTTCTTGCTCTGTTACTGCTACTAATAAGCGCTTCGATTGGGTTCTAACCGTTGCACGTTAAATTTGGTGCTTCTGATAGAATCGCACTGCACTAGACAAGAGCACCGAGAGTATCCAGGGCGTATCAGGGTGTAATTGAAAGCGACAAGACCCGCGATACCGAAATGATCTGCCATGCACACTGGGTATGATGGCAGGGGAATAGCACTACTAGCTCGCCGTCTACACACAGAAGGGATAGTTCAGTGCACGTTTCCGCCACGACGTCCGCGTGTGTCACGCTCCCGGTTCGCGCGCGTATGGACGCAGTTTGCAGTTCACGTGTCCGGACGTGTTCGAGCGTTCCCGTGTACTTTTCCACACTTTCACCGACCGTGGGGCGGATAGTGGGGTTTGGACAGTGATATGACGTGCTGGGTGGGTGGGCATGTTGCGGAAAGTGTTTGCGGGCGGCTATTTGGTTGTTCGGTCAATATTGATTTGCGGGACTCTCGTGTGGGGTTTCCGTTTCGTAGGGCAGGGCACCGCGGCGGTAAATGGTGAACCCTCTTCAGGTGTGTGCAATTAACGATGCACCGAATGGGCGGGCGAGCAAGCGCGTTATTTTAATGGGTTGTTTTTCGCCATTCTGGCAATGGAGCGTGCTGCACACCTGACCCGGGCTTCAAGCGAAACCCTGCGAGAGTGTCGCATAAACGGACGGTTCAAAGTCGAATGGCGGAACTCGGTGTCGGTTTTTGGTTTTGTGTGTTCCATTTCCGGTATTTAGTGGGGTAGGGGTGAATACATTTGGATGTTTGTAGCCTTTCGTTGTGTTGCGGTAAATTAAGACACACAAAAAATCATTGTGTATGTACCATCACTCGATGATTTGACAGAAGGTATCGAGTATTAGGTTACTTAAATGGGCAAAATGGACATGGGGCTGAACGTGCAAAAGTGAGGCGTAAATGGGCAAATGAATGAGTTTGGATAATAGAATTGAGTAATTGTCTATTGCTATTTTTGTCGTGCAAGAGGCTTTTGTTCAATTGTCATTGTTGCAGAAATATTAATGAACAGGGCTGAAAAAAGTAAGCAAAAAGTGAAATTTAATTTAACAGGAAATGATTGTCTTTGGCAAAATTTTGATGTTCGATGGTTGAAAAATTTCCGATCGATTTCATTACGTTTCGTCGTTAATAAATCGTGGGAAATTCCGTCCAAATTTCCTGCGTTTTTAATCACCCTCTCGGATGATGTTGATAAAAATACGTTCAGACAGGCGATAAATGAGCGGCAGGTTTAAACAAAAGACGTCATACTACAGCTGTTCCTCGGCTGCTGTTGTGCCAAGATTACTAGCACTCTAACTTGTTTTTGTATTTCTAGCAATTGGCGCAGCAGAGGTTATCGCTGAATGATCCCCAATTTTTAACGAGTTTGTAGATGCTAAACAATGACGACAACAAAAACATTACTCTTTATAGCGATCGTCATGAAGAATTAAGTGACTATGGGATCCTGCGCAAAAACTATCGTTCTCATCTAAACTCATCTAAAACTAAAAAAATAAAACATGTAATTAGTGCTCTGGAGACCAGCACCGAGCTTGTAATACAAGTTCTAAGCGTAACTTGTCGTCTGTGCATGTACACACACACGTACAGTCCACCGGACACTATCTTGCTCGATCAGGAGGTTTTTGCGCATTGGCAAAGTTGCCAGTTTTGATCGTGTACCAGCACGAATACTTCATTTGTTTTTTTTTTTCTTCTATCTCTCTTTGATAAAACACATTCCTTGTCGTACAACGTCTCCGAGTGTCTGGTATATTAGTGGCAGACGGGGCTGTTTTATCTATTGTCGAATCGGTGCAAGCTCCATGTTTCCTGACGCTCGCAAAATGTTTGTAGTGCTTGAAACAAGATAGAGCCTTTACATTACAGTTTCGCTGACATACGTTGAGCTTTTCTATCAAACGTCATGACAGGACGATTGAAATTTGAGAGGAACAAACAGGCTCGCTTGATACACGATGTACACCGCCGTCTAGTAGTGTGATTGATAAGCGAGCGATGGTAATTACCGAACCCCGTTGTGTCATCAAACATACCTGAGGTGTGTATCAGCGATCGTATCCTGTAACGCAGGGGTCTCCAAACTACGGCCCGCGGGCCGCATGCGGCCCTCAAGAGCCTTTAATGCGGCCCGCGATGACTGGGTAAAGGTTAAATTAAATAGTTTTTTTTCTGACTAACCAATCAAAATTTATTTTTTTAATTCTGGAAGACGAAAATCAAGATTCAATAAAAGAAAGCTCCAGAAATTTTATGTATTTTGCTAGTATTTTCTTATTAAAACGAAATTTGAACTTCCACCAATTCTA
>AXCO02009389.1:0-12319 GCA_000473525.2 Anopheles melas
TTTGGCACAACCTGAACGGCAGTGCACAATCTGCATTCTAAAATGGTGACCAAGCCCACGCTGACAACACTGACAGGCCACTTAACGGTCGTCGTTGTTGCCGCCGTCGTCGTCAGTCCGGTGGAAATTAGAGCCCGGAGGAGCCAAACTCAGCAAAACCCACAACGCACCGGCCCGGTTGTACCGGCTGGCAAAGGGTTAGAGTAGGTTGTGGAAGGAGGTTGGATTGGGTGGTAACAGAAAAAACAAAGGGTCCACACACGACAGGGCCGTAGTTAAGTCCCGCAAATAAAAGCGAGTCGGTTATCGCGGACCATTTTATCTTCCTGGGGGAGCAGCGGTAGGACCACTTTTCGGATCCGTCACGTCGGGCAATATGACACGCGGCATTGTTTGCACGCGTTTGCATGCTGGAAACCACTGCCGCACAGCTTGGCAAACTCTCGCACCGAGGGAACATACGCTGACTCACGGTAGCGCATCTCGAATTGCATCCAGGTAGGACGGTAGGATGCACCAAACGGATACTCCACAAAAACTAATGCAACACAAAGGCTAATGCGAAAAGGGAAAACGCTTTCATACCACCAAGAGAGCGTCCAGATGCATTTTACCAGCTTTTCTACAGGTAGAGCCCGTTCCAGCCCGGCCACAGGAGTTGGATCATTGTCAATCGTGCGACCTGGTGCCAACCGAGAAGGGGTGGTCCCCAGTTTATGGCGCGGGTTCAAGTTTGAAATTCCACACCGACGGATGACGCACCGACAAGACTTTCGAGGTCCCGGTTCACTTTATCATGCCTCGTCTGGACCAAGCGGGACAAATTGACGTCGGACATCGTGCATACTGGGCTTTGATGTTTTTGTGCCCCGGGACTGCGATTTCGAATTCTATATCTTCATACATGTCATTACCGTTTGGACATTGGATGCCAAGAAACTCCACGAAGCATATGAAACAATTATGCAATTGTTTTGGTGGAGAACGCAATGTGTCAACAATATGGACCCTTGCGCAATTGTCTTCAAATTGAGGGAATGAAAATTAAAAAAATAATCCGTTTCGGAGCTGCCAGACACTTCTGCAACGCACGTGCACTAAACGCTAAAAATCTCCCATTATCTTTGTCTCTTCTCTCGAAAGGAAGCATAATCCTCTTTTTGCAAAAAAAAAAAATAATAACACTTCAATACTTTTAGCCGCAATAATTAACAAAAAAAAACAATCAGTTGATAATGGCAAAAAGAAAAGCAGCGTCTCGCTTTCCACACCGAGATTGATGAAATCTAGCAAATCCAATTAAAATTCGACTCCGACTTCTATCAAACTGGCCAGACAAAGGGGAGGGGGCGCAACGACATCGCAACCCTCGTAAAAAGAGGGTGAACACTTCCAGCTTTGAACTAAAGGTAACTAGAACCAGCTCCATTTCTGGATAATTCTGATTTTTATAAGGCGAATTTAATTTTTGTTCAATTTTTGCACTGTTCGCGCTTGGTTCTTTGGTTCAACCGCTGAAAGGAGGGGAACAGGGCAATCCAGGCAGCTTGTCAAAGATATTATTTATAACGTATTTGTACGATTTTATGAAACACCCGACTTGTGTCACGCAAAAAGTTAACTCTCTTCAGGATTTCCTTCCCCTTGAATGTCCTTACCCTTGTCCGAGTTCAACCCCGTACCTGCTGCTAGTAGGCAAGCTTTTTTCTTCCAAGGCACGTGTCGCCCTTCCCACCCCTCTTGTCTGGGCGCACGCATTAGCTCATTCAAACCGGAGGAAAACCCATCAATCAGGATCCCTACGCTTCTTACTTCCCCCTAGAGTCCAGAGTGAACTTAGCAAGGGGAAGGATAATTCAAACAACACGCACACACAAGAACTCGAGGTGCTGTGAGTGGGTGACGGTTCCCTTGCAACTCTACCGTATCTTGCATAACAGCGCCAAAACCATGGGACGAACACACGGAACGGTGTGGATAATTGAACGTAATTCAAAAATTAAACCGCCGTAAAAATGGTCACTACCGAACGCTGAAGGGACACCTCTGGATCTTCCCGAACAGACAGGGGCACAAAACCAATCCAGGAGCAAAGCAGTCCCCTTTCTCTCCTTTGGGAATATAAATTGCATTTTAGGCGGGTGGAAATCGACCCAAAAATTGTTCGCTACCGAAATGACCCACACCAAGCGGGTAGCGCTGGAGTTTTAATTGAATTTTAATACACCATGGATGATGAATCGGTGTGTTTGTGTGTCCGTTGACGAGTGGACCGTGTCCTTTTCGGTTTTTTTTGTGTTTTTTTTTTGGCTTACTTGCTGTCAACCTTTGCGGTAGTGTTGAAAGTTGTTTCGAGGAGTTTCAATCTCACTAAAGTGTTTTCCCGAACCGACCATCCTCCGACTCTTCAGGCACACCTTCGGATAGATCCGAAATGTCAATGCTTCCGGGGTGTTTTTTTGTTGTTTTCCTCTTCATTTCCGCTTCGCGGTGGAAAGATTTGCAAGCCGGCACAGGACAGGAAACGGAGCGGCATCTCTCACCTCATCCAAATGCCTGAGAATGCAAGTTACCTGAAGCGCTATTTGAGAAGATCACCAATTCCGAACACAGGATCGTCTTATTTCCTCTAAAATATCAATTATATTTTCTAACATTTTATATCAGATCCTTCTTGGACTACAATAAACTCATCCAATAAAGTATTCAATTAGATAATTAGAGACACCAACAGAAAGATGACGATGGACACTTACATATAACTGCTGACTGTTGGCAACTATCTTGTGGCTGGGTTACGTACGCTCCCGTGTACGTTCTATTTTTAGCACGAACTCTTCAACAACCCAAGAATCCTGCTCGGATTCCAAACTAAACGCGTGCTGTGCAGGATCACTTCCTAGAGTAGACGCTTCGTATCACCACACACACAGATACACCACTACCACTCACGTTATACACTTTCTGGTATAGCTGTTGATGGATGAAAAAGAGGGAAATGAATTGTTTCATTCTAACGCATATCACAACCAACACGTGATGATCGTTTCTTGACATCCACTGCTGATGCGGAGTTTAAGCCTGAAGTAAGCTGTAGGGCTATTATCGCTATAAGAAGCATAAATTAGGAAGTTCCAGATCTTCTTCGTTACCGTGCGTTTAGACAAACCGCCAGAAAGCAGCTAATTCAATGAAATTCGATGAAAAGTCCATGGACAAAAAAAATCACATTTCCTCGAATATCATCCCACCAAACTGGATGACTATTGAGACACACACTAATTTTGATCATTTTTTGTTTCAGGCCCAGTGGTGCCAAATTTTAACGTCAGAAGGCACTGTCAGAAGATTCGCAGATTCGTAAGTTGATTGACGATGGAGCGTTTGATGATCATGTTTTTCGCCTCGCAATCAGTTTGATGGTAGAAGCTGCTGTCCGGCGTGCCCAAGCTTTCGCAACACGTTGGAAATTCGCATTCCCACTCGTTCTCGTTTTGTGTTTTCTTTTGCTGAGGGAATTCACGGAAATTCACACACCGCAACTGCAACTGCTACCACCGGACTAACAAACGCTAGCACACTTACACTAATCGCGCACCACACGACAAGAACTTCTTCGCTCAATATTCCGGCTACTTCCGCGCTATTCAAACAGGGCAGGCACGTCCGGTTCGCGCGACAATCGGCACAGAACTTGCGCTGGCTGCGTCGGCAAACGGGCCCGGTACTCCGGTCCACGGCACACTGGCACACACTGTGCCTTCTTTCCCTTTAAAATGTGCTTGATAAGCACCGCTCTCTTTCGCTCTCGCTGACACTTACGGGGCTAACTAACCAGCAGCTTAGGCGCGAGTGTCAAGCGAGATGGATCTGGAATTTCCCCGCCAGCGTAGCGCAAAGGACTGGCGTGTTCGGTCGCACCAAGGCACATCGATGCGGCGGCACGTGCTCAGCCCGCGATCGTTCGTGCTCGCTCGCACGCACCACCGACAGCGCAAGCCCGTCCGCCCTCCAGATTCTGACCAGAGCGAGTCGAACGATGCTGCCCCGTCTCGCTCTATCCCAACGCAGCGCACGACAATTAAGGGCGCTGGCGCTTTTGCTGGTGTGTTTTTTTTCTTTCTCGTATTGTCCTTTCGTCCCGTTTGTGTGCGTGTGTGGTGTGGTGTTTTGCATTTTTTAATTGCAAAGTGCATATTATTGGCGTTATAAATTCCCTGGAATTAGCTGGAATTAGCTTCTATGGTGACGTTCGCTTTCGGGCTCGGCACACAAACTTCGAAGGGAAACCTCGCGGAGATTGTGAGGAATGTAAGAAAGCGATGGTTCAGCAGCACTGATGATCGGAAAATTAATCGATTGATGAGTTATTTCCAGATATTCACGATGTGATTCGTGATATTTTAAGTTGTGAATGATTACGAAAGGTTTTAACTATGGAGTGAGCATCTATGTTCTATGGAGCTACAGTAACTTCGAGGTGGTCTTCTGGCGATCTTGCTCATCTTCCGAAACGACGAAACGTGGTGAGTAACCTCAATTTCAACTATTTTTTTTCGTTTTTTATATCAAAAACCATTCCAGACTCTTCTGCATTGCATTGTCCGCTTTTCCCCTTTGCAAGATCTAGTGTAAAAGCCTGGGAAAATGCGATCACTCCCGACAAATGGCATTAAGCTACCAGCAATGACCCGGCGAACGTGCCGACAAGCTTCATTAGCAGATCAGCTGTGACATGAAACCGGCACAAACCCAGACATCCTGCCATGTGCCCCTGTCCCCGGACCACTCCGGAGGCCAAACGGACTTCTGGCGGACCCGCTTATGCACCGCATAAAATTTAATTTCTAGGATAATCGGCCGACCGAACAGTCGCGCACTGGCAAAGGTTGCTAGCTGCGTCCTCCGGTGCACTTTTTCACACGCACGCGACCCTTCCCGAACAACAACAGCAACAACAATAACAAAAAATGCTAAAAAGGCGTGCCAACCCGGACAGCACAGCGCACCGCAGAGGCACTCTACTGAATGTGCACGAACCGAACGCTGCTGCGCAAATGGGTGCAGTTAAAAACTGTTTAAACTTGCCTCGCCCTAGCCTCCTGACCCGTCACTCGCTGCTCATTTGGAAAGAATTGTCCTTTTTTATTTTCTCTTTTTTAAAGCTAGCTGCTGCCCTCCCTTGAAGAACGCTTCAGCTCCTACGGCGGATACGGCACAAGGGATATCAAGATCGACGGCACGCGTCAAAAATCATTCAAATCCACAACCCACAACTGCTCAGTGCGACCGCTCGCGGACCGTGCATCGCCATACAGTAGGGTAATAATTACATTAGCTTAAGGACAGTTGCGGTTGGGTGGGATCTGTACACATAACGTTTGCACCTACATTCGGTCGCATTTCGCGTGTGCCACGTGTCCCGCTGTGTGTGTGGCGCTACCGACAAATCTCGTTATCGGTCCCGAAAAATCCCCGAAAGTAAAAAAATGCACATTAAGAAGACAACGCGTCGAGCGGTCCTGCGGGAGTGTGCTGAAGTGGCGCGTTTATTACTGCCACACACACACACATGGCTTGAACGAACGAAAGTGTCCTACGCAGAGGGATTGTGTTACTATAAAAATTGGCCGCTTTGACTGGTGCTTCTGCTTTTCAATTCCACTCCCAGGCTCCCGTGACGGGAACATTTGTGTCGTTTTTTTTCGTTTCGTTTTCTTGTTTCTTTGCCAAGAAAGTCCTCCGGCCGGATTCTGCCGGTGGAATGGAATCGATCTACACCGGCACCAGGACAATAAAACAGTTCGATGATTTATTGCCGATTCTTAGCGCGCCTGACTTTATCATCATTTTTTATGTTTCTGTGTGGGGTTTCTTTCGAAGTTCTGTTTTTTAGATGATGCGAGTACTTCAACGACCTCGCCACCCGAACATCGCATAAAAAGGAGAATATTTTTCGGGCGAAAGGGAGTGATTGACTTTTTTCTACTATTCGTAACAAAGAAACCTAACGAAGGTATTGCATTGTTTGTGGCATTTCTTTGGCCCCATCTTGATTATCTCGCGTCCTGAATTGCGGAATTGCGTGGGTAATAGATGACTTGCTCTGGCGCCCACAGCGAGATTTTCATGAGCAGTAGTGCCAGAAGACATTACACCGGGTAGGGTAGACCGCAACCAATCCGGCAAACAATTATTATCCTCCACGGTGTGTTCCTTTTTGGATTCTCCATCAATTCTTCCAGCAGTTGGCTGCATTAACAAAAAGGTTTAAAACATATTCCATCAAAACCAAACCAGCGGGAGCAGAGTTGCACTCCGTTGACACTGTCCCATTTTTGCAATCGACACACCTTGGCTGGTGAGTTATGAATATAGATGACGGATAATTGAATGAGACATAAATAAAATATAGTAAGCGAGAGGGGCTCAGTGCATCGGAAGCTACCTGCCCCACCAACCCTACCCCGAAGGACAAACCCGGCAACCCGGCAACACCGATGAGTTGATGGGAAAAGTGTCAAATCAAACGCTGCCATATCACGACGTGCGAGGGAAAGCGGAACCGAGAGAAAGGCGAACAAAAAAAAAGATTTCCTAGAAACGAAGGGAAAAAAATGAAAACAACCTTTTATGAAAGCAATTGAGACGGCGACAGCGACACGGCGAAAGACACACGTCGAATACGAAAGGGGAACGGATCTGTTTTGTATACCTTGTGAAGGGTGCTGACAGAGAATGGGAAGACCCGCGGTGTTAACCGATGATGGAGAACCCTTGGGACGCGTCGGGACTGGCTCGAGAGACGGCAAGGGCCGGTCACTGTTTAGCGGCGCCGGCACAGATCCCGAGTCCCCGTCATTGCCCCCTTGCCTGCCTGTCTACCGTTGGTCAGTGTTTGATGTGCCGTAAATGAGGCCACTCGTCTGGATTCACCCCGGGCCGCGGGGTCCGTGGTTTCGCGTTTGGATTAATTGATTTTTTATTCAAATGAATGTGACACACCGGACCTTCCCCGTCAATTGCAATGGGAAGGAGGGAAGGTTGGCTTTGGTTGACATTTGCCCTGCCATTTACCCTACCCAACCCTCCGACGGGCTTGTGGCACGTGACGCAGTGTGATCTCAGAAGTTTTAACGACCATGAATGAATCACGGGTATTATTAGCATTTTACGAAGATTTTTATTATTTTGTAAAACGCAGATGTTTTGTGAGTTGCAAAATGTTACTTGAAGCAAAACAGCACCAGAATTATGACTGTGAGATTTTGCACACTACTACAACAATTTTGGACGACTATCAGGATGATCGGTATCGGCTACGAACAACCGAACCAAATCGAGCCAACATGTTGCTGTGATTTAATAACGCTGCAGATGTGAGTTGCTACGAACAAGTTTAGAAATAAACGTTTTGTTTTTCATTGCGATGATTTTAAGATATCAGTCTCTATATTATACACAAGCTTGAAAATTACTCACACTAACTGTAAGTGGCATAGTTTGCGCAAAACTTTATGAATCTTTTCAAGAGATTCAGTTTTGTGCATCTTTAAGCGAGCATTATTAAAATTACGAAATTAAATCTTGAATCTGAATCTTGGAAGAGTTATGAATTTAAATAAAAGTGATAGAATCGTTCATATGATTTCCAACTTGGTTTTCAAAAACTAATCGGAGAGTGTTGGATGTCAAGATTCATGTGCCAACGTTAATTATATGGCTATCTGATCTAGTTGGCACCCTTTTCAGATTCCTGAGTTTAGGTTCTTTGCAATAGTCGTAAGGTATGTCATAATTTACAAAAAAATTACATGTCCTAACTGTGAGAATGCCCCAAACTGTGCTTCTCTCATCGTGACGATACACTGAGCCGATCTTCCACCACGTTCCGTTTGTAAATGTTGGGTATGAAGAAGGATAGCACTCCGCACCCGACCAGCAGCAGACCGGAGATCCAGAACGTAAGCTCACAGTGCGTGTCGAGCAGAAAGCCGACCAGATTCGAGCCAACAATGCTACCGAGCCGTCCGAACATCAGCGAGATGCAAACTGCCATCGCTCTGTGTTGCAAAGAGAAAGCAAAAACGTATCATCAACCTGTATTCCTCGAGCCAACCAACTGACCCGAACTAGCTAGCTTACCGTAAATTCGTTGGGTACAGGTCAATGGTGCAAGCGTTCACCACACTGATGCAGAAGCCACACGTGAGCAGGATCAGATAGAACCAAATGGCCAGCAGAGGCAGATCGATGAACACGATCAGCACGCCGCAGGTGCCACAGAGCGCGAAAATAAACACCAGAATCGGCAGTCGCCCAACTGCATTAATGATGAGCCCGATGACGGCGAATCCGAGCGCATAGATCGCTTCCAGCACGAACGAATGCTCATAGGCGGAAATGTCCAGCTTCTGGTGGCACAGGTCGGACCGTGCCGTCCCATTGCCGCCCAGGCCCGCCAGCTCCTGGATGTCGAACCTGGTGGCGTACACCGCATTGCACACGGTCGTCCGCTCGACACCCTTGCCCTGCTGCTCGGCTATCCGGTTCAGTATGTCCGGGAAGAACATGTACATCCCGCTCGAGGTGAGATAGATGCCGAACTGGAGCACACAGAGGATCGCTGTCCGCTTCAGGTACGAGCCCATAAACAGTGGTGCCGTCTGGTGCCACATCTGTTTCAGCAGGCCCACCATGCTCTTGCCGCTGGCCGCCTCCTCACGCCTCACCTTTGTCTGTTGCGCTTCCGTTTCCTGGAGTACGCCGGTAAGCGCGAGCGGCGGATCCTTCCTACCGGCGTTCCACCGGTACATGCTGCGTAATACGGCTATCGTTTCCTGCTCCCGTCCGCGGGCCAGCATATACTTCGGACTCTCGGGCAGTCCGAGCAGTACCAGGGCGGCTACAAAGCTGGGCAGTGCGCAAACGACCAGAAACAATCGCCAGGGCCGGTAGACGATGCCGAGCAGCGGGATGGCAAGATCCCACTCCTGGTTAATCATGGACCAGGCGATCAGCGGCAGCAGGATCGAGCCGAGACCGAACACAAACGATGCCCCCATAATTGCACGGGAGCAATTGCGCTTGCCATGAAATTCTCCCAGGTACGCGTAGATAGTGGCGGATGGACCGGAAATGCTGCGTGCGAGACAAAGTGTAACCGGTGTAAATAGGGTTGGCCGCAAAAGCTATACACAAACGGTAGTGTATGCTTACGGCTAAAAAGGTTCACTTATCTGCATGCATGTAAGGCACTCATTTGAAAACAACAAGTCTTAATGGGGCTAGGGTACGGTAGCATTTGGAGAGTCCGCCCAACACGTGCGCAGTTTACTGCAGGCAGATAAGGTCGTCTACAGTAATGCTACTTACAAAAATCCCGTCAAGAATCGCATCACGGTGATCAACCAGAAGTTGGTGGTTAGGCTAGAGAGAGCCGATGAGGCAAAGGCAAGAAACAGCGTTGGCAAAATGATTGCCCGCCGGCCACGTGTATCCGCCAGAAAGCCCCAAAGATGCGAGCTGCAAATGATGCCCGCGAACGAGATGGCACTCAGCACGCCCTTCTCCCTGGTGGTCAGCAGTAGGTCGCACTCGGCCACTGGCAGCACGTAACTAATGCCAAGCGTTTCGAGCAGCACGGCTGCCAAGATGATGCCGGAAATGGCGATCAGGCATAGATTGTACAGCCCAAACTCTGAAGAAAAGGTTCAACATTAGATTGGTTCAATTCGATGCTAGGGTGGGATCTCTCAACGCTCGTTGAAGTCTTACTCGTCATTAGGAATGCCTCCTCCAGCTTTACGGGACGTGCCTGGGCAGGGGGCAATGTCTTCGATCCTAAAAAATAAAGAAAATCACAAATGTAAACACGTTGCACACTCTAACATGTCTAGTCTTGCGTACCTGTCGGATTAGTGTCCATTATATCGCATCTAGTATGTGAAAAATGACGCTACTGTCCAATGAATGTATGTCGACTTTTTTGCGAGCCAAACAACACTGACTTGGTTTTGTTGAAGTCATCTCTTTATATCCGAGATGTCTACGCCGTCGCCCGTGCACGGGTTCAATAAAAAAGCGAACAGTTGTTGTAAATCTTCACCTAGTTCCTTCTCCATCAGCTGTGCATGGATAGAGCGTCGTAGATTACACCGGTGAGCGAACGCCACACCAGCTGAATAAGATACCAACTACAAGTTTGTCTGCCCAGTTGACCTAACAACAACTACGGTGTTACGGATTTACCTTTTGCACGATGTACGAAAGGAACAGACTTCCAGCTACGACCACGATGCTCTAATCCCAACCATTCCCTGTCGGGCAGGCAGACTCATGTTTTGTCCTCCTATCATGATCGCATAGATTGTGTGTGGTGTATGTGTGCGTATGACGATATGGGATACCGAGAATGGTACAAGCTCCACAATGCCTTTGCTAGTAGACCACTGTATATACAAGAGGCTAGACATAGCGTCGGGAGATTCTCGCTGGCAGACGAAGCCAATAATAAACACGTGCAGACTGAGGAGCGTCTTGGCGTCATGTATTAAGTGATGGTGGTGCTCCAAACAAATTCTGAAAGATGTACTACCATCTTTACACCTTCTGCTGATTGCATCAAGGTAACACTTTGTACACGCTTGACGACAAAGGTATGTATTTTGTGAGAGGATGTTAACCAGGCTTACAATTCCAAGGAGTCCCGTGGTACAGTCATCGAAACGCACGACTTAACTACAAGCCCGTCGTGGGTTCAAGTCTAGAATCTGTCCGTCCCTCCGCAGAGACAGTTGAATATCCGTCTTTGTGATACAAAAGCCTTAGAGACTAAAACATTATCGATACAAACATACATTTAGTAGATATCAAAAAGCTTTACAACCACGTAATGCCATGTCCGGCAAATTGATAACTGATTTCTTAAGAATAACAAATTTACGAAAAACATTCCATTTTTATCTGACCCCGCAAAATTATGGTATGGTTCATACAGTCTTCGTATTGTATTCCTATAGCATTTTTCATTAAAATAGGTTGCAATAGCGTGTCATAGTATTTGCAGTCGCCGCCCTTTTATTGACCTATGCGTCACTTCACTTGCGTCGTCTGTGAAACCTGTTGTGCTTATTTTTTGTTTGGTTTTTAAAGCGTTGGTCATAAATTTTATAGACTTTTGTTTCAGGTAATCATCTTTTCAATGCCATCTTCAATCAATCGATTCAATGAAAGGTATACCTCAATTGAGCGAAAGTAAATATATTCGCAACATTTCCTTAGTGTTCATGAATATTTGAAGTAAATTGACGTCTGTGTAACTTTCTCTGCGAAACCTGATGTGCCACTTTCACTTTGTTTAATTTTGAAAGTGTTGATCATACATTCTAAAGACTGTTGGATATCATTCCTGTAAATCGAATCTCCAATATTAGCTTCAATCAATAGATTGAATAAAATGTGGAGCTAATCTGAGTGACAATAAATATATGGTTGTAGTCAACCCAGGCCTGGAAGGGTGTGTTTGATTTGAAGTCGATTTTTTCTGTTCCTACCAAGAGGCAATGGATTTTAGTAAATTAATTCCAATACAGTTTCATAATCATTAACAGCGTAAACGAAACCATGAGCTTCCTTGGGATATACTAAGGTTTTCGTCACCACCCCTCCCCCCCCCCCACCCCTCCGACAGCAAAAATTTTAGAGACTGTGACTGATGATCGTAGGGCGCCTGATGGCATTTCAAGTTTATTGTTCAATCTCCCAACAGCCAGTTTAGTGCCTGTTGGTATTACATTAGTATGTTTCTAGTGATCTGCGCGAGCGTTCCGGGCATTTCAATCGATCACACCAACCTGATACATCAAACAATTCCGATCGTTCCGATTGATCCGAGCATTCGATTCCTTCTTTCCTTTTCGATCGTTCTGACAATGCCAGTTACCGGGTTCGTAGTCCCGGGTATATTTGCTAATGTCCACTTTATGCAGTAACGGATTTCAAGTATATCCACTTCATTGCTTACACGCTGGGCCTTTTCCAATTCAGGACGAATCATTCACCGCAAAAACCCTCTAATACACTCGCCGAAACGGAATCCAACGAGCGGCATATTTACTAATAAGTTCCAGTTCCACCCGTTCTGACTATTATAATAGCTCAACTCGTTCCAATCCAATGCTACCACCAAGGGTCTGCGCCAGGGGGACGGGCTTGCCTGTACGCCTCTGAGACATGGACACTGTCCAAATCTGACGAAACCCTCTTAGCCGCGTTCGAGAGGAAGATGCTCAGAAGGATACTTGGCCCCGTATGTGTG
>AXCO02009393.1:0-12412 GCA_000473525.2 Anopheles melas
GGCAGGCAGGCAGGCAGGCACGGCAGACGGGTAGGCAGACTAGCCCATTTGAAACCGACGCGTGATGGGGCGGAAAAATGAGACTACACAGACCGCGGGACGAAGAGTTAGATAAGTGTGTGCGTATGGTGTGTAATATTATTGAGCGTATCCACTGTGTTGGTTAGACAGTGTTGGTAGCAGTAAAAATTAAAGTAGGAATTTAAAGTAGCAAAATACACATTAATTGCTGTAGATATGTTTTAACGCTCTGAAACGTGCATTGGAATCAAGCACACCTATAAAAAAAACATTGAAATACATTATAATGAAATATGTATGCAGCATATCAGCTGCAAAAAAAGAAGAGTAAAACCATAATCAGACAAAACAAAACCCAACACCATAATAAGCACTGTGGGTGGTAAATTAATTGAGCCATAATGCATACGGGCAGCCAGGGGTTTCACATTGCTCGTTAGCAGATGAAATACGACGAGCGATCAATTATTTTAAAACGCATGTTTCACGAAACCTCATGAAACTAATCAATCAATGAGTCATTTCGCATTTTAATATACATTAATACGTTGCGATAATGGGGGGATTGGCCACCCAGGAGATTGCAGGAGGTTGTCGTGCTAATGCGTGTTGTAGTTTAAAATTATTTTTTAAAAATTTGTATCACCCCTTGTTCTTGCAAATAAGCCATTAAATTTTAGCTCAACTTTGCGTGCGGTGTTTAATACGACTCCACTGGGCATGTCGACTGGGAGTGTACCTGCTGCCCCAAGGTATACCATCTGGCGCTGCAGACACTGGCGGGAGGCGAAGCATGAACATGGGCTCAGGGGAGGGCGAAAATAGGCAGACGAATCTATGTGCCAAATGCCGTGCCCTCGAGGCAAACTCTTCTGGTTCAATTCTCGATGATCAGATAACGCTCTTCACGGCGCTGGGTGGCATACTCTGGGCGCGCATGGTGTGCGAATCGGTCGTCAAAGTACCCAACTGATAAGCGAATCGATCGGTTTTTCTGCTCATCTTTTGATGAGTCATGGCAAGTGCTGCAGAGTTCAACAACTTCGTCGGATCGTGCATGAAGTGCAATAGTAGGGCGTGAAGTGGCAGTGAAAGCAGGAGAATTAAGAGCAATTTTATTGAGAATCAGTTTCATTGGTGTTTATACGTATTTTATTGGTAATCTCCATAGTGAAGAAATCCCTTTGGATAGCAAATCATCATTGTGTAACCATTTTTAACATCATATTTCAATAAATCAATCTAATATGGATGGATATGGAGAAACATATGAAGAAAACGCCATTTTCTAATTAAATGTAAAAAAGGATTAATTGTTAAAAAATGGAGTGCATCATATAAACGATTGTCCCACCAGACGTAGTTTTATCATTTTAATTTAAGAATATTCATCAATGTTTTCGCACGTTAAACAGTGTAATTATGATAAGGACACGTAATATAGCTTAACGGTACTTTATTTTCTGCGCAATCAACACAAAGCGATACCCTCCCCAAAACACAATTTCTCCAACTTTCCGTGCCATAATCTTAATCACTACTTGGCGCACAGCGTTGCGTGCGTTAAAATCTCGCCTGCGTTATAAAATTTTATTATTACATTGACACGATTGCTAATCGTGTCGAATCGAATTGACAGACCCATCCACAATCGATCCCCCATCCCCAATTGGATGTCTTTCCGAACGGTACTGTCCGACCGTGCCCGGAATGGCATAAATACGTCACAGACACGTCACACGCACGTATGTAGAACACGGCAAGTAAGTAGCAGTCGCTGCAAAAGCTCAGCGAAACCCGAATGCAACCAAGCAAACAGCGCTTCCGGTGACACACAATCGGTTCCCAATTTGCACGCTGCACACTCTATCTCTTTCTCTGTCTTTCTCTGTCTCTATGTCTCTGGTCTCACTGATTCCAATGGAAAGTGGCGCCCGATTTATGACGCAGTCTTTTACTGGGTGCTTAACGACACGGATGAAGAAAGTTTGCGCTGCACAATTCTGCACAACAGCATGATCGGGAGCAAAGCGTCGAAACGAAGGCCAACCACACCCACAGCACGCCTCCGCAGAGCGAATACATCATACCGAAGGGGTGTGATTTATTTTCGCTTTTTTTTTGTTTACCGTCGAGCTGTAAATGCAGCACCATTAATCATGGTAGTCTAGATATTATAACTACTCGCGCACGACACGGAGCGGCGATAAAAGTTTATTTTTAGAAAGTTCAATCATCACCATCGCCAAATGCCTTTGACACAGGCACAATCGTGGCAGGGAGCACAATCGTGATAACCGTTACCAGTCCTAGGGCGGGGGGAATATGTTACTCTGCCGAATACGTCTTGGTCCCCTGCCGGTGGAGCAAGAGCGGCCGACATGATAATTTGTGCGATAACATCCGATATCGCTACCGGAGCGAAACTGGTGTAAACTAATTTATGGACTTCCGTACGCACGACGCAAGATTGAACGTTTTGATTACTGTGCCTGATAGTATCCTCTCGGGAGCGAATCGATTCGAAGCGTTGATTGAGAGTGGGAAGTTAAGATAGCAAAGTTTGATTCGAAGGGACAAGTGTTTGATGTAAGTTTTCGCGGAATGAACATCTCTACCGCACTGGAAGGTCTGAGCTGATGTATGATTTCAAACGGTTTGAATCGACGTATTAACTAGTTTTCAAACAGTACAACTCAATTGAAACAACAAAAAAGGATTTTGAAATATTTTTCATCCTTATTGGCTCTTTGCACACAATTGGCGAGATCCAATACGCTGGAATGCAACCGTAAAGAGAGTATGAAAAATATATCTTTGATGATGACTATTAATCCGCTAACAAGAATAAAATTTTAATTTTCTAGTTTAAGATAGAGAATAAGTCAATGGAGCCCTTTCCGTTGTAAGTTCGTAGGTTGAAATTTCTGCCTGTCAGCTGTTTGCATTGTATAGCAGTTTTCGAGCAGCTATCTAAGTGAGTATAATATACAGGTGGGCTTATCGCAAGGTGTATGAATTTAGAAGGCTGATTTTTATCGCTTCTGCTTTTGAATGAAGATTTTAAGAGTGTTTTGTGTATTCGGAAAGTCACAAGAAAACTTGTTTGAGCAAAAGTTTTCACCCGTCCTGTCAAAGAGTGATGTTCAAATTTGGTTTTAAAAATGAACCAATGAGACCACCTGGACTACATACACTTTGATTCTAGATTCCACCACCTGAGCATGCACCTTGGGGTAAATGTAAACAACACCGTTTTCGAGCAGGTACTCGAATCTAATTCTAGCTTTGGGGCTAGAATAATCTAGACTGAAAATTTCAAGGCTAGTTGTGTGTATGGAGTGTTCACATGATTTCAGCCTTCAACTGTCAAACTCCATACAAAAAGCTGACTAAAATCGTGAAGGGCGTTTTGCCTAAATTTTGCCTAAAACGTTTTGCCGGAGGTATTCATCAGATTTGATAATATCGAGAGCAAAAACAAAGATGTCCTTGCGCGTGCTACTAATGAAAAAGAGAAGTCTAATGTTATTTGTTTATGTTCAAAACGCTACGACACACTACTTTGACCGCGGAATACTACATGTAGGTAATAGAATAAAAGCATGTCACTACTGAACACAAGAATTGGTAATGAAAGGACCTTAAAAAAATAGTTTAGCCAATTTGATTTCGTTTGAGGTTTACTATTTCGAGCGATTTTGTACACTAATATGTGTACGTCAAGTGACCAAAGACTAATCTCAAGCTCTAGTTCGGAGTTGCTATAACTCATTATTCAAATTGATTCCGGGGAAAATACATAATTGTATCATAATAATGTGACTAATTTGTAACCGTCTCACCAGCACACTACTACACACTTCCACGCGCACACATGTCAATTCCCCCATCGAACCCGCCTTTACTAAAGTCAACCAGCGTGTAAATGGCATGTAATTTGGCGTGTAGCTAATAATTGGAACAAAATGAGCTCCCGACCAGCCAAAACCAGTTTTGCTGAATCACGTGTCGGAGCAATAATCCACCGCGAAGCAAATTAACCTTATCCCGATGTGTGTTGCCCTTTGTTTGTGGCTTCCGTACCGAATTCCGTTACGGTTGCTTCTTGCAGAAAGTATCGTCAGTATCGTAACTTACCTGTGAGGGAAGAGAAAAGAAGAGAACAAAAAGGGCGTTAGATCGTAAAAAGGGAACTGAGACGAATACATGGTGCGCATTACAATGTACATTGCCTATAAATCCTTGCCTGAAAAGGGTGGTCAAGGAGGTGTAATCAACTCTTAAATTCAAAGGTGCAGCAGCAGCATCATCGACTGCTTACCTGTTGATGTGTCACTCGGTCGACATGAGGAGTATCGCCACACCACACACACACACACACAATGACAAAACCTGCTGACAGCAAAAATTGTCCCACGACAGAAACGTTCTTTAATTGCTTTTCACGGTAAAATGGTTGATGGTCCTCTCTGCCCGCGCTACTACACCGCACCGCTTGTGCGGGAGGAGGGTTCGATGGCATGACATGACTCCTTTCAAGTCATCGTACCTCCGTTACCATCTCTGGAATGCTGAAAAAACCGATCGCTGCCAGCAATACAGGGTGGAAATGCAATGAAATGAGCCGGAAAATGTAATTACAACAGGTATCGCTAGATGCACGGATGGATGCCGTTCGATGATTTATTGGTTCATTTCCCTTCGTTCCATCTGTGATGGTGCGCTTGTGTGGGCTCTCCTGCTTCTCGCCAGGGAAAATAGGTACATCAGCAAAACTATTCTTCCCCGACGGTGTGTTTGATGTGGTTGTAAATAATGTAAGAAATTATGGCACGAAGAAAGAGACGGAGAGATGCAAATGCTGTCTCCTCGACTGTCTCACTCTTACGGCAGCATTGCCGCATTTCGCTACCATTGAGTACATGATTTATGCTTCAACGAGTGCTGATTTTTTTTTTGTATGTCGAGGATGCTCAAGTCTCATCAGAGCAGGGAATTGTTAATTTATTTTCACAACTCATTTTTCATTGTCATACTGCCATGGATGCCGTTCCTGGACGCTCGGATGCTGACTTTTTTTTTGCTTCAAACCTAGCAAATGCAAAAAAAGCCACCGACAAGCACATTCAATGTTTTATAGCACTCCCTCGTCCTCTTTCTCTCTTACTCTCGTAAGTACTTGTTTTACATTTTCCATTATCCATTATTCAACATTAAACGCACACAACGCACAGCAGTGCGAAACGATTCGGCATTACGGCGGAGGCAAAGGTATGCAAAGGCACTGCCAGGGCACTGTTCGGCTTCATTTCCATCTTGCATCGAATTGTCTCGCTAACAAGTGGAAATTATTTCCATTGCAACATCGCCTAGCGTAATGATTGTCAAAAAAAAAAAACAACAACAACAACGAACGAGAGTGTTTCTGTGCGTGTTCTTGGTATATCAAGTGTCCCTATGGAAAATGCTGTCTGTTTTTCCATTGGCTTAAACACATCACCGCTCCATAACACACGGATGATTAACTCGCGGCTCGCGGGATGCGAATATAAATTAGCGACATTTGTTATTTTAATGGACACTCCCCCCAAGAGGCTTCCATCGCGGCGAGGCGAACGAGGCTTTCGTCAAGCAGCGTTCGTCGTCGAATATCGTGGCGACTGTGGAGCCGCACAAATTAAACGAAGTAAAGAAATGTGTCGCGTTACGCGATCGCGCAAGCTAATTAGTGCGTGCATTGTTCTCGGTGTGGTAATTTCCGAGCGCGTTGTTTCCCTTCCCACTGTGAGGAACAATACAGGATCAACGCGCCTTGCAATGAACCTATCGGTTACGTGGTACCATTTTTGTGACGAAAGGGAGACGGGAGAGTGTAAGTGAAAGTCGCTAGACAATGCGTCACATTAAGGTGACAAATATGGCAGATTATCAACGCGATATGGCGAGTCGGGCGTAATAGTCGGACGGCATTTCGCTCGTCTTATTTGAGATCGAAGTTTTCCAAACGCTCGCTGTACTCTATTTTGGATGGTATTTATTTTGATGGATTGGCGTTGATGGTAATCGGTGAGAAAAGTCTCAACAGAACTGGAAGAGGACGTTCCGCTCGAGATCCACGCATTTAAACAATCTTCATAAATCAACACATAATAAACACTCGTTTGTTTGCATTTGCAGAGTACAGAAGCGCCAATACTAACTGCGATCAATAAGAGAAATTATTCGAAGAGCTGGTTTCGGAAAAAGATTTTAATTTTTGAGATTATTGATGAAGCTCTGAGGATTCATTCCAAAATGTAAGATTGAATAATTTATAAATCTGAAGTAATAACTCGATACACCTTCTTAGCGCAAACTTCTCACATGATTGATTGTGAATAAAAAGCTGTGAGAAAACGTGCAAAAACGTACTTCCACACGCGAGTTGTTGCGTGTCAAAATGTAAAAATACTGTACAGATGTACAAACTTCACGATCACCTAGATTGTAGGAAAAATTAATTAACATCAATTTGCTTTAATTGATTGTTCCACTCCACGCCAGTGCAGCCCATTGGCAAGAAGCAAAGCGATTAATCTGGAAAGACAGCACCAAGTGCAATCAATTCCACAGACAATAATCACACGGCGCCCACGACGGTTTCACTCTCCAGAATGGATTTGCCCCAACACTCCCGGGCAGAGGGTGCCGCATACCAAATGCATACCAAACACACACACACACACACACACACATGTATACGCATACTCTAAGGTCATACTCTCTAGCAGCAGATTTTCTCGCCCCAGCCACAGCACCGTCGCCGCCGAGCACGAGATGCATGTTGTACGCTCACTTATGAACTCGACGTCGTCGGGTGCTATTTTCGGTCACATGTCAAGTGGCACCGGAGGATGTTAAAAATAGCACTCGGCTGCTGCTGCTGCTGCTGCTGCTGCTGCTGCCACTGCTGCTACTGATTGTACAACACTCGAGTACGGGACGAGAAGACGACTTTCTCCCGGAGAGTTTCCCCGGAGGAAAAAAACAGAGATCGGGCAAGAAAAAATAGCATCCCATCTCCTCCGATTTTCACCGCCCCCATTCACGGATACAAAAGCCCGTACAGCGTTACCTCAACAACCATCTCGTTTCGACACGATAAAGCATCCTTCCGCTGCACCGTTTCGTATCTGCTGGCCCTCGTGCGGTTCACTCCCACACTACTACCAGAATGTACACGTACGGAACACGAAACTGGATCGATCCCGTGTGAACTGGTTCGAGTTCGAGTCCCACGTCTCTGCTGATGGTTTCTACTGGCCGTACTGCCCTGCTGGCACCTGGTACTCCAGCCAGTGAGGCAGCAACATACACACACACATACACACATACCGGCGGTTTTCGATCGCTTCTCGCCTGTCATGTCGATGGCACTCGATTCATTGCCGGACATTTTGTACGGATTATATAATGAGATTTATCGCTTGTTCGAATTTGTCACCGATATGGATATGGAGAGTCTGGGCCGAATATTTTCACGCACCATCACGGACCAGCCATGATTGGGTCTCGTATGACGTCATTTGGTTTTGACGTTTCATGCTTGAGGTGGTGAAGTACTGGGCTTCTCCATTAAAGGTGATTGAAATGGTGTGCGGGCGGAAATTGCTTCTGCTACACCATCCGTATGCGAATATTTTGTTTACCATAAATTGATTTAAACATATTATGATTAGTATTGAAGAATACAATTCATACAAAGATGTCATTTCTGCAAATAACGAACAGAAACAAAGGAAATAAAGCGAAATTTCCGCACCAAACAACACAAACCGGTCGATCACTGCCTTTCCACTTCTTTAACCCAACTTCTCAACCAAGCGAAGATCCAGCACGGGGTGAAAACTCAACATTTGCCATCGGCTTTGACTACCGGCTTTGACTACGGCGTGTGAACATTTGCCTCCATCTAGCAGGTTTGTTTGTTTGTTTGTTTGAACAATTTTCGGAAGCCAGGGCTGTGACGAACCGCCCGCGTTACAGCCGGCACGCACTCGCTCAGCGGAACCGCCAAACCGACCCGAACCGACTCGACTCGAGGGCAACAACAAGCGGGGTTTCCCCCAACGGCGAAACACGCTTGCAATTTCCGCACAAAGAATGCGGGCCCGAATTATTTAGAACATTCTGTCGAATTTTCTGCCTTCATTATGCCTTAGTTCGGCCGGAAAATGGAAGCAAATTGCACGAGACACAAACGTACACATACACATACACACACACACATAGACAAACACAACGGGAGGGAGCGGCTTCTTTGCAAGACGGTCGGTTTGATCTTTTCGTGGGATGTGACCAGCAAACAGCATCACGCATTAAGTGTGTTTTGTTCCGAGAGCACCACCCTTTATGGGGGAACAAGAGGAAGAATTTTAATCTTTCAACTGTAAGTGTTACTTGAAATTAAAAGCACGACCGCTTGGCCGGAACGGGACGAGTGATGCCTTTAAGAAAGACATTTTAGAGAGAAAAAAAAACGAGTTATGTTGAAATCGCTGGATTTTTAAAGGTCGAAAATGAATGAAAAAGACTTTAATGTGAATCTTGAAGTAGTTTGGTACAATGCGGCAATCAATATAGTTGTTGCCGCAACAATTTGCCTCAATTTTTCACAGTGTGCATCCATTTTTGACTGTGGGTCATCAAGTTTTGCATCTAACGCACCCATTTTTGTCAGCCATTTGTCAAGTCATTTTTTAATCTAGAAAAAATCATGATTAAAAGAGGCGAATTAAGTCAATTGGCTTATAGTTTCTATAAAAATAAACAAAACAAAATCTTGATAAATAAACGCATTTGAGCCGATTCATGAGTAGATCTAAAATAAGATGTTCATCAGCTCATCGGCTGACATCAGCATTAAAAAAGTGTGTAATTTCAAAGTATTTAATGAACACACTTTTGTAATTTTATCCTTTTTAAACAATAGTGCATATCTAAGAATTACCCAGCCTATGTCAAAACTACTAGAAATAACCAGCCTATGTCAAAACTTCAAAAAGTTGCAGGACAAGGGAAATTGTTTCAATTTCTATTCATTTTATTATTAATGACGTAGATTAAATTCACCAGTTTTTAAATAAACGGTTTCAAAAATGTACAAATAAATCGTTTGAAACCTGATGTCAAAAATACGAAGTCATCGATCCTGTATAAACGGTTTCAAAAATGTACAAATAAATCGTTTGAAACCTGATGTCAAAAATTGATGCCTTACAGGTCAAAATTGAGTTGCCTTAGAGACAAAAGTTGATCACTTGGAGGTACAATTTAGTGACAACGACCTGTAGAAGAAAGAGAAAATGAAAAAAAAAAGTTGATCACTTGGAGGTACAATTTAGTGACAACGACCTGTAGAAGAAAGAGAAAATGAAAAAAAACAACAACATTCAAACAAAAATGCTAAACACGAAACAAAAACCCATCACCATTCCGTTAACATTTAAACAACGTTTTAAGATGTTCGGAATACATTACCCTCAGCAAAGGCAAATAAACATGACATGGTAATTCAGTTGCATATCGGGGCGCAAAGGGATGAAATGAATAAACAAAAACCTCATCCAAACGTGCGCCCTAATTACCAGTTATATGGGCGGTACTTCTCCGATCGCACCGAAACAAACGTCATCATTGGGCGCATAAACCCTCCCCTCTTTATTTTCTCTCTATCCCCCGGTTGGTGCTTACGTTTTCTTTTCCTTTTTATCCATTCCGTGCTGATTAATGCGCGAACGTTACGTCAGAGCGTTCGAAGCCTCAAGCCGTCGCCGCCATTTCGACCCAGTTGCCCGATTTTTCTTTTACGACCGTCCCAAATTCGATCAGGACAAAGTCTCGTCCGTTCCTCGACGCACGTAGTCTGCTAGGGGAGTTTTGTACGAAGCCCTGGGAAAGGGGGAGCCTATGTTTTTCGGGCACCGGGCACGGCGACTGACCTCCTTTCCGGGGAGAAGGATGGCGAGCTGAAATCAAATCTACCCAGCCCGACGGCAAAAAAGATGCGAGATGCGGGGCAGACAACGAGCGAAGAAACTTCCGGCGAAACTCCCCGCAGCCACAGATGCAATTTCCAGCTGGGATAGTGAAGCATCCCAAGTGTAGGGCATAAAGCATAAAACCAGCATAAAACCGTGAGGGAGAGAGAAAGCGTGTGCGTGCCGGAGAGGCTAGTGGCGAGCAGTGCCATAAGGAAAAACCACAAACTAACGACGAGTTGTCTAAGCTTTTCCTTGGGTTTTCCATTTATGGGTGTTTGCTTCTTTCCGCGGACCCTGTTCGTCCGTTGCCGCGCAGCGATTGGATCGGTCGCACTAGCAGACCGGAAGTCTGGAAAAGCAATCGATACTTGGCACCGTACGGCACCAGCAGCAGCAGCAGGACCAGCACCAGAGAGCTGTTTGAATCATGCCGGGCAAAGCTCTGGTTCAATTTCCCCGGGTATCGAGTTCGGTGTAGTTCCAAACGGGTCATTAGACTATTTTCCTCTCCCGAGCCGGGCCCTGGGGCAGTATGGGGGGTGGGGGTTGGTATATGGCCGGCCAGGGAAGCGGTAGATTACGTCGAAGTGGCGATTTTCGGTTGCAAGCGCATTCGGGAGTACGTTTCGTTCTGTTTTCAGTTCCTCACACCCGGTACGGAGTGCGCCATGTTGACCTGATTCGGTACCGAAACCGTTTCCGTGCCCAGCCTGGCTGTCGGTTTGCCTGTTTTTTTTTGCAGTGCTTCTCGTACTGAACATCGTTGTTGCTTTGCGCCTGCTTTTTCATTCTTTTTGTGTGGAGACGGCGTCTGAGATTCAAACTTTGCCACAAACGATGACTGGGAGGGGGAGTTGCGTTGCTATCTTTCGTCAATATTTACTCTCTTTTCGTGCACAGATGTTGAGACAAATTGCAGCAAAGTTTTAATTATCTAGTGACATGAAAGTGTAAACTTAACGCGCTGAATCAATTGCTTCATTATATAATGTATAAAGATTGAATAACGTATTTAAAAAAAATCAAAATGAAGACAAAATACAATTCTAATTTGAAAAATTGTATTTAAAAAACTGTAAAACATGCCTTAGTGCATTTATTCAGTAAAAAGATTCGAATATTGAAGAAAACAAAAAGCTATATGAAGAAGATATCTACCATGCTAGTTCAGCAAAACCAAAATAGCTATTAACGAAGTCATCGATCCTGTTCCCGTTGCACGATAAGAAAACGAAACTCATCCCGCTTCCCAACGTCTCTTCCTACCGTGCGCTAGGAAAAGAACAGCTCCATGCTTACCGGCAGCGCCTGCTATGCTGCACATTGTGCACATGGTTCCCCACTTCGCACCCCGTAGTTTCGGGCGGTTCGCGGGGTCGATTGCTGGGATAGGTCGCGGGTACGCCGAGAAACGCCAGAAATAAAAGCTTTTTAACGTCCGCAAAGCTACCAACACAGAAGCCTCTGTACGTGTGTCTGTGTGTGTGTGTGTGTGTATTTGCGTTTGTGTGTCAGGACATGCTTTCACTATGCCATGGTCATGCGTCGCTATTTTTGAACAAAACTGAATCCTTCACCATCTTCACCACCACCACCACCACCACCTCCACTCCTAAGGTTCACTACCGGCTCCCGTGCAAGAAATAAAACGCACACGAGGACTCACGGTTGGCCATTACGGTTGGCACCCCCTCCTGTATTTACGAGAAGATTCATTTCTCTAGAAGAGATCACGCCCGAGACGACGCAAACATACACAACCACACACACTCACACACATACACCCACATTCAATTGTGCTTGATTGTGCAACCGGAAGTAAAACGGTCTGGCAAGGTGCCATGGACTTCTTTGCTGCATTTTTTTCTTCTTTCTTTTCTATCACAGCACAATCACTCCCATCACAAACCCCTTTTTGACCAGTTGACCCCAGCTGTCCCCGCCTGCTCTCGCGCACCAACCTTTCACAAACATTGCATGGGTTCAACGTTTGCAGTGGTTTGGAATTGTCGGCGCTCAGTTGCGTCACTGCAGAGGATGCCAGCGTGTGTTTTTATTTGTGTTTAAATATATGTGCCCTGGAAAGGGTGCACTAGATGATGCTGTTGCTTTTCAATTGTTCGATGGACTGTTGGTTTTTGCGGTGGATTGTTTTTCGTACCGAAAAGAGGGATTGATTATTTTGTGTAATATGGCATCCATTATTTACAATGGATGGATCGGAACTGATGGCCTGGAGAGATATGCTGGATGGTTCGATTGTGTAACACTTAATTGTTTTTCTTCAGCCATGAATCACGTTGACAAACAGCTTTTTGATCATTCGATGCTGTTTTCATAACGCTGAAAAATACAATTAAACCGTC
>AXCO02009396.1:0-12309 GCA_000473525.2 Anopheles melas
ATTGCCGACAGATGCTTGATACTTGCACGAACATTATTCCGCAGCGATCCGGACACGCCCTAGAGCGAGCGAACGTAAACTGCCCACCTTACCTTGTGCGTTTAAAATGGCTAAAAGCTTGGGAAGTGGTCGCATTAAGTGTTATCATTACAGTAGCGTACATTGGTGAGGATTTTTTTTCCATCAAAATAAAACATGTGGTAATCGTTCAATCATCAATCTTCGGGCTAAGATGAGGCCACACTTACCGCGACACGCTTCTGCAGCATTGCGTTCTCATTGCGCAGTGCCATCACGAGCTCGTCGTTGCGCCGCAGCATGCTGACCTCCAGCTTGAGCTCCTTAACGTAGTCTACCGTCCCTTTCAGTATGGTGCCCTTGTTAACGCGCCCATCCTTGCCATTCAGCTCGCTGCTCGATCCTTCCATGTTTTTCGGTAGCAGCGTGCCCAGCTCCTTGATTTTATCGTTAATGTTGAATCGACGACGCCGCTCAACTTAAATAAAACGGTCATTATTCGCTATTATGCCCGAGAGGGAGGTGCCGAAGCAGCAACAAGATCGTTCGTTGCAGCTTGGTTTATCGAACCGTCAAAAATCGTTGCCACACAATTTGCTTTCAAATACATTGATCGTCCGATACGTTACATTAACGCTTGCGTATCATCCAGAGGATTAAGAGTAATATTACTTATCCGCCTCACTATCTTACCAACCGTTGCCATCGCTATCATACAAACCAAAAACAGCCGCGCGGGCACTCAATCCCTCGAGGATCATCGTTTGTTCCGCAAACGTCTCGACTGGTCCCAGAGCAAGCAATGGGAAGGGCTGGCAGCGAACACACGATGATCGACTGATTCCAACCGCCAAAAAAAAAGGCCGCTACTGTACGGGTCTAATGGATCGGCCTTCATACCGATCAGCATTTACTACAAGTTGCTTCCAGATGGGGAAGAAAGCCATTCTGCCCGGGTAAACGATAAAGGAGCAACATCAGCAACTTGAATAACCTCAAAAAAAGAGCGCAATGAACCGACGAAGCACATCGATCGACCGAGGGGTGTTAAGGAATCGTACGCCATTCAGGCGTGATGATCATGAGATGTACATGTGGATGCGAATGTTAATGCAATGAGAGTATGCCAGCCAGTACACACAAAGTTTTGGATAATTTTAGTCTCTACATCCTTACACCACTGCGGAATAGATGAATGTTCGTGCAAGCGATGTTCGCTCTCCTTCGCTTGCGGAAAGCTTAAGCAAAGAGCGACATTATTCGACCAACCACGCTTGCTACTTACGATGGCTTCCTTCGTGGTAAGATCGCTGCTAGACATATTTCCGATGTGAACTTCTAAAACTGCTGAACAAGATATCTTGCGCCGATCAAATTTCCGGAACTTTGCAAACGCTAAGCAAGCATTCCCGTTATACGAACTTGGACATTGTTTTTTCTTTTTGTTCTGAACAATTGATATCACTTTCGTCAGGAGGGCCCCTTCTGTATCGGGAAACTTAGATAAGTGCAGGGCAGTGGACGTCCGGGAAGCTTATTTTAATCAGAGATTTAATGATATCCCAACAGCAAATATGCACTCTCGCCATTGGCTGCGGTTGACATGATTGTAACCAAAACGAACGGAATGTGAAGGTGATGTCATTCTGCCCAAATTGACAGCTCAGCTCTGGAAGAAAAGAAATAATTTTTTTGAAATTTATTTTTTGATTTTTTAAATTGGAAAATGGTTGTTTACTTGTTTCAATTCTTGTTTCGTTTCGTCATTTTATGTTTACTTTTATCCAATTAATTTTATAATCCATTTTTATTGCACCCCACAACCAAGGTAACGAGAAGCAGAATATTTGTCAACGGTACACACCTGTGCCTGTAAGTATCTTGTAGTTGACACATGTGTGTGAATACATGCATTCGTATGTGTGGGTTGCATGTAAACAAAACGTTGCGTTTGCAGCACGATACGGTTTCAGGAGCAGAAATAATTGTGCATTGCGGTACTAAATGGAGGACACCTTCCAGGACAGCGCCTCGGAGGATGGGGGATTCGATCTGCGGCAAGAGATAGCACGCAGCGCGTTCGCCGACATGTGCCACGACTGGGAGCGTAATCAGAAATACGACCGAGCGCTGCAGCTGACGATCGCCCGGCTGCACGCGGCAGGCCAGCAAGCGCACGTGCTGGACATCGGTACGGGCAGTGGGCTACTCTCGATGATGGCCGTCCGTGCCGGGGCGGACAGTGTAGTGGCGTGCGAAGCGTTCCGCCCGATGGCCGACTGTGCGGAACGGATCATTGCGGCCAACGGAATGCAGGACCGGATACGGTTGGTGAAGAAACGGTCAACCAAGGTGACGGTCGGTCCGGGGCAGGATATGGAGCGGCGCGCGAACGTACTGGTGACGGAACTGTTCGATACTGAGCTGATCGGCGAAGGCGCCCTCGGTACCTACCGCCATGCCTTACAGCATCTGCTGACGGAGGATGTGCTGACGATACCGCACCAGGCTACCGTGTACGCGCAGGTGGTCGAATGTCCGCTGGCCCTTAGCTGGCAGCAGCTGAAGACGCTCTCGAATGCCGACGGTGATATTCTGCTGCGAGTACCGCCGGAAGTGGCGACCTGTCGCGGATCGAGCGCTGTATTCGACATCCAGCTCAGCCAGCTGCCTGCGGGTAGCTTTAACGTGCTAACCGATCCGGTTCCCGTGTTTAAGTTTGCCTGGAGCAAACACCAAGAGCTGATCAATGATCGGTGCGAGCAGCGCGTATGTCACGCCCGCACGGCCGGTTTTCCGCAGGCTGTGTTTATGTGGTGGGACCTAACGATGGACCGCGAGGGGGACGTGTTGCTAAGCTGCGCGCCGTACTGGGCTCATCCCGAGCATGAGGCGCTGAAGAAGAAGCACTCCGACAACGGTTCAAAGCGGCGGCTGCCGGAGGGAAACTATATTCCCTGGCGTGATCACTGGATGCAGGCGGTATACTTTTTACCCCCGCTGAAGATTCCACTTCAACGAGGCCAACAGTTTGTGCTACAATCCTACCACGATGAGTTTTCGCTATGGTTTGGCGTTGGAAAACAATCGGTCAAAGAGCCGCTCACTGCTCCACACTGCACTTGCGGATGGCACATAGCGCAGTCCCGGTCGCGCATCGGACAGCTCAACGATAGTCTGCGCAACAAGCGGTACCTGAACTACTTTGAGCGAGTGTTTTCGAGCGACTCCGTTGTGTTGGTGCTTAGCGAGGGCTCGCTGCTCGGCCTGGCCGCCGCCCGGATGGGTGTGAAGCAGGTGTTGTTGTACGAACCGAACGCAATCTCCCGCCGCTGCATGGAAGCGTTCGTGGAGCATAACAGTGTGGCCAACGTTCGGTTTCTTCCGTCCGCCGATGCGCTGGAACCGGAGCAAGCGGCAACCATCACGCACGTGTTTGCGGAACCACACTTTCCTTCCGCGATCCTACCGTGGGACAACTTGCACTACGGAGATTTGCTGAAAAACCTTCGGCCATTGCTTCCCGCCAGCGTGACGGTGATTCCTGCATCCGGCACACTGTACGCACTGCCGGTAGAGTTTGTGGATCTGTACAAAATAAACGCTCCGCTCGGCAGCTGCGAAGGGTTCGATTTGACGCTGATGGATCAACTGATCGACCAGCACTCGACGTTTGCGGACTCACCCGTCGAAGCGCAACCGCTGTGGGAGTATCCATCCTTTCCGCTGGCCGGTACGACACGTCTGATCGAGATCAACTTTGTGAAGGACTTCGAACAGTCGAAACTGGAGCGGGGCGAGTTGTTCGTATCGGAGCCGGAGCGTTTGAACGGGATAGCAATATGGATCGATTGGCATCTGGACGGAAGTCACAGCCCGAAAACTACCATATCGAGTGGGCCGCTAGTTCCGGTTGAGGAATCGTCCGATGAGACTACCAGGTGGAACACAAACTGGCGACAAGGCGTGCATCTGCTACGGACAAACCCAAACCGGAAGGGAACAATTCCGTGGTCGGTGAAATTTAATCCCGTGTTGAGTAATGTGTACTTCCGATTTGATGAGGAAGAGCAATAAATTGGTATGCTCCGTGTTCGAAGAGCATAAAACTAAGGTGGTTAGGCAATCACTTTTTGTTACTGGGATCGATTCAAATGGAAACATGTTTTATTGGCAAAAGCGATAAATCACAGATAGAATATGGTGGTAAATCATGCCTCTAGTGATATTAATTCGAATATAATTCGAAAACCACGTTTTAAAACGCTGCATTATGTCGACAAAACTGTCAATTCAAACTTAAAAACGTCGCAAAACTCGACGATACCTTGCTTGACCGTATCTTCACCTGGCATAATTTTCTTGAACAGTCAGTTCAGTCAGTAACAATCAATCCGCTTGCGGGTTGCATGTGTGTAGGTACCTTTCGGTGGAACCAATACCAGTGCGACCGTTCGCTACATTTCAATTTTCTGGCTGGTCTGCGGCTAACTTCGTTTCGCTATCAAAATTGGTCTTCGAAATCTCGTCGTACTGCGCGAGCCAAGAAAAGTAAGCCCCGAAAGTAATAACCGTAACTCTCACCGCACCGCACATATTGCCACCCGGAGGCATCTGCCGGCCATTCCCGGGGGCGTAAGGATTAGACGGCTTTTTTTTGTTGGCTGGTGGTGCCGATTCTACATCGCACGGAAAAAGGGAGCGCAGCAGCAGCAGAAGTAGAGAAGTGTGTTTAGTACGCGAAGTTTCCAGGTGACCGTGGTGCGGACGACCCCCGTGATGAAAGGGTCGATATATCGGTATTGCCGGAACGGAACGTAACGCAAATGCGAAGAAAGTTTAGTTGCAGGAAATTCTGCCCTACCCGAGCTAGCGAGCTGTTTGTCTGAGGGTGTGTTTTTAAGGGTTTCTTTTTATTTTTTCTTTCTGCTACTGCTGTGGCTGCTGGTCGTCATCATCCGGTGAGAGCTGTCGCTTTACGTACGTGCGCTCCGCGTTCGATCGTAGTCGCCGACGACGACAGTGAGGTTAGATGCAAGACTTTTCAAAACATTCACTTTTCCCCAAATCAGCGAGGAGGATGTGGTGGGCAGTGTGTGAGGCCAACAAATAGTCCGTGTCCGCGTGAGTAATTATTGTGCCGTCGTCCGATCATCCGGAACGAATGGTGGGTAGCAAAACGATGGGCTCTTCCCGTTAGCTACGAATCCAACAAACAGTACGAATTTGAAGAGGATTAGATAGAAAATGGATCTATGACAAGGTGAAACGGTCTCTTTTTTTTCCTATATCGTGTTTTTTCGGAGTGCGTGCGCTGTTCCGCGACTCGCCGATGACGTTTCCTTTTTTACCCAGTGCGTTCCTCTTTCTCCCCCGTCTTTGCAGTTCCGTGTCTTTTGAGACACCCGAACTCTCCAACCGTTTGGACTGGCTATTTTTCAGCAAACGTTTCCAAGTGGCACGAAAATGTGTTGGTCCCTAGCCCGGCACCTGCACGTCTCGATGGGATGCAGTTTGCATTTTTTTTTCTTTTCATAGGCTGCGGCTTCCCATTTCATCAACTAGAAAACACGCAAAACTTCACCCAACCAGCGGAAGGCAACCAATACACGCGCACAGATGCCGCTGCTGTCTGGTTTGCGGTTGCATGACGGTCACTGGTGCTGGTATTGAAAATCGAAACGAAAATTGCGGCTTAATTCATTTGGAGAAAGCAACGATTAAGATGCGCATCACCAATTTGCCGCATCCTTGCTAGCGCTTGTGAAGAATTGAAGCATTTCGTTGAACTTGCGTGTCAGCATGCTTCTGTCGAAGTAAGAAAACACTGGAAAAATCCATTCGGGTTGATCATAGTAGGTATGGCCCGGAAGGATGTATGATCGTTTGTATGATTTTTGTGTGTGATAAAAATGGATTGTCCGGTGTAGGGGTTGACAGTTCACGAAATACGTCATGCAATCATGCAAAGTGACTACCACAATGTAACGATTCGGTACACAAACTGAGCTGCAGCAATTCTGTGCACCCTTTGCGCGAAAAATATGATACGCTTATCTCTGCATGCTTGCATTATTTGCTCTCTAATCCAACTTTTCCCTCCCTCTCTCTCTCTCTCTCTCTCTCTACACGCTCCTTCCGTTGGTACAGCAGCAGCGACTGGCGGAATTGCTTAGGACGAGCAGAAACTGATCCGCCTGGAATCTCCTAGCCCGGATCCGTATCGTTGCAGCAACCTCACGAGAAACAGGAGAGAATCTGGACAATTTGTGAGCCGTATCCACGCCGCCACACCACACATACTCGAGGATGGCTTCGTCAGGAGTTGGTAAGTTCGGGGGCCTTGGGTGTAGCGGGTGTGTACTACGATGCAACGGTGGTTGTTGCAACCAGACGCGCTCAAAAGTCAGCTTACTCGACGTCCAGCACGATCCCCCCTACTTTTGTGGTTGTTGTGGTTGTAGTGTTTCTGGTCGTTTCAGTACAGAATTATCCATTTAATTAGTCGACCGTTGTTAGCCGGGCGAGACTCGTGCTTTATTAAATTATCTCATTATTATTTTTAACTTGCTACTACAGCCACGACCAACGATGGTCTGAACCATTATGTAGTACAAGTCTTGTGTGCTGTACGTAACACTTATCTACAAACAAAAAAAATCAATTTCATTCATTGCTATTTTATTTTTTGTACTTCACGACATGATGGAGTTATACTATTTATACTTGATCCTTTAATTGGTCTCACCTGACGCAACTCCAACTTTTACGTTTTTATCATTAATTGAATGTTCGAATGTATTCCCTCTGCATAAAGGATCTTTGCCATTCGTAACGGATTCCATAAAGCACCAAACTGTTATGTGGATAATTGCTGAAATGAAACTTGACCGATCCATTCTTGTGTTTATGCCTTCCGCAGTTGTTCCACGAAACTTTCGCCTACTTGAAGAGCTCGAAGCAGGACAGAAGGGCGTAGGAGACGGTACCATATCGTGGGGTCTCGAAAATGACGATGACATGACCCTTACTCACTGGACTGGCATGATCATTGGCCCACCCAGGGTAAGTACTGACAGCGTAAAACCTCCACCGGTTATTGAATTGTCCTGCACTGTCTCTGACCACAAAACCTTCCCTCCCTATTCGCTCGTATTACCTCTAACCCTCTTCCCCAGACTCCATATGAAAACAGAATGTACTCACTGAAAGTTGAATGCGGCGAGCGTTATCCGGACGAGCCGCCGACGTTGAAATTTCTTTCCAAAATCAACATCAACTGCATCAACAGTCAGAATGGTGTGGTAAGTAGTGTATATAACAAAGACCCAGCTAACTACGATCTGCGTGACGTCATTCTTCATTATCTTTCCCCACCCCGTAATTTACAGGTCGATCACAGGATGGTTCCAGTGCTGAGCAGATGGAACCGTGATTACACGATTAAGACAATTTTACAAGAAATACGTAGGATTATGACGCTAAAGGAAAATCTTAAGTTAACACAGCCTCCAGAGGGTAGTTGCTTCTAGTGCTCTTAATTCAAATCTTCGAAATCCCGAACACTATTTCTCTCTTCTCTCCCTCTCTCTCTCTCACTCTGCCTGTGTCCCTCACGCGTGAGGTGCAAGTGAGAGGGGAAGAAAGCGCGAAACTATTGCAAGTGGAAAGTTGTAACAGTGAGAGGAGATAATAAAGAGGAAGATGCAAAAGCTGAAAGAGAAGTAAGAATCGCAGTAAGTTATAAATCAACCAACACTGATGATGATGATGATGATGATGAGGGTGAGGAGTGTGATGCGAATGGTCAGATCAGAGGTCCGATGTGGTGAATCGCTATATATTAACAAAACTTATTAGCAAACCAATAACGAGAGGTTGATGCGCATGGAAAGGATACTAAAAACAGGACAAAGTCACATGCTAAAATGGGAAAGAAAATTGAATCGTAACCACCGCTTTATGGGAGCGATCAGTGCGAGCAGGTAGTAAATGCAAATAATAACTGAACAATAGGTCATCTCTCCCTATTCCTCCTCCCCGCCCCTGCACTGAACAACAAAACGCAATAAAAATGGTTAAAATGTAGCAAACAAACAGAAAAAAAAAATACACGCAAGCACGAATGCGAAACACACCCCTATAGCTCGTCCGGCAAGAGCGAGCACCACATTGAAGAGAAACCGAGGAAATAAACTTCCTTTTCGGAAAGGCAAACAACCATCAATTATTAACGTTCCACCTTCCTGTAACACTATATTTATCTCTCTCTTTCTCTCTCTCCCTCCGGTGCTGTGGGCAGTTCTTTACTATCGAATGATGCCCCAGCTACTAGTTACTATCACCCAGCGATCCCAGCGACCACTACTCATCCGATCATCAAGCAAGGAAATCCTTTCAATCCTTTTCCTTTGCCCCTTACGCTTTGATTGTGTGATCTTATTGCTAGGGATTAAATGACCTGCTTGAAAGGTGTGTTAGTCATTAGTGGATCGAAATCCGGTACGACATTGAATCGAGATCCTAATTGTGATTACCAACAGACCCGGGAGGGCGGCTTTTGGAAGAAAGTAAGCAATCGCTTTAGCCCGAGGTGTGTACATGGTTAACCTGTGTCGCAACAGCATAAGTTACGTTGAAGCGTTTTGATAGGAAACAAAACGCAGAAGCTCTTAGTTGGATCAAAAGATGTTTTTTTGTTTCGGTTTTTGGCAATTGGTTCCGATTATTGCACTTAAAAAATTGCAGAAAATTATTTCGAGCAAGGCCACCAGACAACCTTGTGTAGACAAGCGGGGGTTAAGGAAAGAAATAAGTCACATAGAAATGACAACGCCAACTTGATGACGAGATTCAAATGTTGTATGTGCAAAGGCAAAATAAACCATTTCCTTAACCACCACGTGTAGCTTCTGTATAGAAAGGGTAATCCAGTTTCCAGTAGCTCTTTTTTGCTTTAAATAATTACACAGGGTATGCACAGTGATTTGACTTACGCAAAATCCCCTATTGCGGTTCATATATGTGTTGTTTCATCGTCGTTATTGTTTTTTATCGTCCAAAATCGGCACACACACACCGCTGGAACGCGAGAGAAAGGAAAGGTAGTTCAACTGTGTAGCATTCTGGTTAGGAGAACGATCATTCCTATTTTATATTACGTAGAGTGTCCCTACAAAATTAAAGAAGAGTCATGAGTGTGGTGTAGAAACTGCGATAACCGATGCAACCAAGCAACTAATGCGCATCCGCTTTTGATAAAGAAAGCTCAGGAGATCAGTAGAATGGAACACAACACAGCAGGCTCTGTATTCCAAAGCCAGGATCAGGACAACGGGATATGATCTACAGAAAGGGAAAAGACACGGAAGGATAACAAACACGGTTTTTTTTTTTCAAGAGTTAAAGAAATGGAAATAATAATAACAACAATAAACAACCTAATAAGCCAGAAGATAAATAACAAATATTAAAAAAAAAACAATCAATAACGCATAACTAAAAGAAAAAGTGAGTCAACAAACTCATGGCATAGGATGAATCGGAGGAAACCAGAGCAAAGTGGTGAAGTAACTTCACGCACATACACTCACTCACACACTGATCGCAGTTACCCATTAGAAGCTAATGCAAAACCACCCACAGGGAGCATCGATAAAATATCGGTAATGGTGTATAGCAATTCATCGACTGGCTTTTGGAACGGGACCGAAAAACGTATGCAAATTGACGACCATCGATCTGCAGTAAAGGAAAAAAACAATCCAATTTGCAATGCACATTTCCGTTTGGCAATGTCTTGTTCCGACAGATTTTCTGTGAGAAAGGGAGAAGGTTTACCATGTGGCACGTCATGGCACCTTCGCGGGGGTCTCTTTGCAAGACACTAACCGGCCCCGCTCACTCCCGGGTACTGCAGTACTAACGACCTTTTTCCGTTTCATTAAAACTTGCCGCCAATATCGCGAGCGCTTTAAGAGAGAGATAGAGAACAGGATAAAAAGGAGGCAGCATACCGTGTCGTACATATGTCGTAGAGGAGATCGGTGGAGCAGAAAGGAGCAAAATGTGATGTTAACCCGAAAACAAACGAAAGGTAAATAAATTTATCTTAGCTTCACAACACGTGGCTCAGTTTTCTGAACGGCTGCTTCTACATGCATGCTATCTCCTTTTTGCTTTTTATTGTTAATATAAAATGAAAATAACGACACAACACAAACACATTAGGCAGCGCATTAAATTAACAACGGTTTCGGTTTTAGGTTTTATTTTTTGTTTGTTTTGCTAATCACACTTTCCATCATCCGCCGCCAAACCGCGGGAATCGTTCGACCATGTTTTTGATGATTTTTTATAAAATAAAATCTTACGCCTCCATACTGCTACCACTACTACACTACTACAAGGACGCTTGTGTTTTTGCTCCTTTTAGAAAGGATCGTGCACCACCAGCTCCACGATGGTTCAAACACACACTCACACACACAAGCGCACGCGGGCATTGGGACTAGTGTGACAAATTTAAAATTGACACGCTTTAACTTTCACAAGAGCAGTAATAGTGACCACCTGGTGATCACACATACACACACACACACCCACTTTCGGACAGGGAATCGTATCGTCCCGGGAATCGATCTCACCCACAAAAGAAACAAGACGATCGTGAGAGCTTCGTGTTTGTGTCGGTAATTTCTTGTAGCACATATCGGGTAGTGGTTTGTGACTGCGTACAATAGGATAATTGAACTATACATGGAAAAGAAAGGAAGGAAAAGAAAACTAACCAGAAGCCCGGTGCAAGGATGTTGCGCGGCGCACGCAATCCGTAAACGGATCGCGGCTGGTGTCAGACGGAAGAGGGTGACACACGCACACACGGGGAGAAGCGAGAAGTGGCTGGCGAAAGGGAGGTGTCCTGTTCTTGTTTGCGTAAGAGTGGTGGCAGCTGTAACCAGACGGATCCTTCTCTGTATTTGGCGAGTATCGGTAGCTTAGGATTGATTTTAATATCCTATTCTTTAATAAAACAAAGTCCTTACATTCGACACCCCCTCCCAGCCGCTACACTTCGCTACCCTCCTCCTCGTTCATCCTTGCACCCAATTCCCACTGTTGCACTGTGTTCCTAGGTGCCAATTGTGGCCGGCGTTACTCTAAAGCGTGTCTCTACCAGAGCCGTTTTGCGTCCGGTTTTTCCTTCGTTTCTTTTGCGCTTTTTTCCTCTGTGTGTGTGTGTTTTGTTGTTTGTATGCCGATGACTCCCGTCCAGTGGTCTCGATTCGCGCGGTCGGCAGCTGATGGCCAGTTTCCTCCACCTCACATCTCACCTATGCTGTTGCTGCTGTTGTTGGTGCGGCCCGAGCGCGGTCCCGCTTACTTGCTCTTTGGGTGGAAGGAAATCTTTCGCGTCTTGAGCGCGGCCCACTTGTGTCGCTTGATGTAGTAGGACAGCGCACCGAGGATCATGATGATGCCGACCGATTTGATGCCCATGCGCTTGCGCTCGTCGTGATAAGGTTCGGCGGCCCACACCAGGAACGTTGACACATCCTTCGCCAGCTGGCTGGCAGTCGGTGGCGTACCGTCGGAATATTCAGCGGCCTGGTTTTGCAAGTACAAGAATGGGGGGGAGGGGGGTTTGTTTAGCTATCTTCACCACACGACGGTGCTGCTGCCCAACTTACCTCGTTGTACAGTGCCTGCGCCATCGAGATGGCACCACCGGGGAAGTACGGGTTGTAATACTGACCCTCGCGCAGCACCACGCCGGCCGGCGCATCGCAGTAGCCGGTGAGCAGCGCGAACAGATAGTCCTCGCCACCGTGACGTGCGAGCGCGATGTAGCTCAGATCGGGCGGATAGGCACCGTTGTTGGCGGCGCGGGCCGCTTCCTCGTTCGGGTACGGGCTCGGGAAGTAGTCGGACAGCTTGCCGGGCCGCATGAAGTAGTTGCCCGCCTCGTCCGGACCGTCGCGCACCTGGATCTCCTCCGCCTCGGCCTTCGCTTCCGCCTCGGTGTGCGACACGCCGACCAGATTGCGGTAGGCGATGAAGCGCATCGAGTGGCAGGCCGCGCACACCTGCTTGTACACCTCGTACCCGCGCCGGACCGACGCGTGATCGAGCGAGTCGAGCATACCCTTATGGTTCCATGGCAGCTCCGGTGGGTGCACCTCCGTACCGGAAGCAGACACCGATTGTTCGAGCGCGTACAGAAGCGCTCCGGCGCCTCCGACCAGCACACCGGCAGCGGTGGCAACCTGTTAAACACACAAAAAAAAAAAA
>AXCO02009397.1:0-12244 GCA_000473525.2 Anopheles melas
CCTCCCCCCTTGCCAAAAGGTGCAGGCGAATTTCTTCAACTTGTCTATCCTACGAGTTTCTGCGCAAGTCCTGTACATACCCTAACCGATAGATGTGATACATTACTTATACATTATTCCTCAGCGTAATCGTTAATGTAAGACCTATCCCACTAATCATAATCGTGCAAATCGCCACGTGGCGGGTAAGAGTACACTTTTTGATAGACAGTTTGTTTTAAGCAGTTAATATTTGTTTTTACACGGTGCTGGCTGCATGCTGCTTTAGAACCATCCTTCAAACACATGATCGATATTGCGTCCATTCCCTTTCTGTTCGCTCTGTGGAATATAATGTTAGCTTGCTTCTTTTTTGTTCACTTGTAGAGTTTTGTAGTGTGTTTTGTGCTCATTGGGGTGGCTCAGATGATGATAGAGTTACTGTTTGCCATTGGCATTCCGAGCTGCCCAAGGACACCACCACCACCACCGCCGCCGCCGCCGCCGGAACCTTTCTTCGAGATGCGTCGTTTGCCGCGAATCTTGCGCACGTACGCCTTGATAAGCTTCTGTATCTTGATTGGATTGATCTCGCCCGTGCGGCTATGGCAGATCTATGGCCGGAAACAGAACCGTACAGCAGGAAGAGTAACGTAAAATGCGATTATAGTTATGACTGCTTGTTTTGTTGCAATCTGCTGCTGCGCCCCTTCCTTTCGCACTTACCTTCGGTACGGCTCGGCGCAAAATGTCTTTATATTCGTCCTTGTTGATTTGCTTCTTGTTGTAGTACGGCTTGATGACCAGCTTGACCTCCTCGACGACACGCTCGAGGCGGTTGAGTTTCTTCAGGTACTGTGTGGAAGAAGATGAAAACAAAAACGGATGAATCTTTTAGTCGCAACTCTGCAAAGGAGCGATTATGCCCAAAACCAACGATGCTAACCTTCTCCTTATCCGACAGCTTAGACGGATCTTCGTCGTTGGCGGTATCACCTTTTTGGTTTGATTTTCCTACAGAAAAAGAATAAAAAGGAAAGAGAATGGTATTAAATGTTGATCAACCGGCATCCAGCACCATCGATACTTACCTCCCTTCGAACGTTTGTGTGGACCCTTCCGGGTGCGGCCCGCCTTGCCACTGTTGTGCAGGTTCGGCGAGCCAAACAGTGAGTCAAACTGGTTGGTCGACTTTTTGGCCGCCTTCGTCGGTGGCATCGGTTTCGACGATCGTCCCGCCGACGGTTGCGAATTAGCGTTCGAATGTTGTTGATGATTCGACTGCTGCTGCTGCTGCTGCTTGCTGCTCGGGTGCGTGTGCATCGGGGGCGAATCCAGCATATCCATGCCTCCGGCGCCGCCGGGTGGTTCAAACAGATCGTCGAAATCGCTCGCCCCGGGCGAGTACGGTGAGTCGGTCGGGTTCAGGAAATCGGCAAACTTGCCGGCCGACTGTCCCTGCTGACCGGCGGCACCGGCCAGTGGCAGTGGCAGCTTGGAGATGAGGTTGTTCGCCGGCCCACCCGACGACGACGGTACGAACTCGTCGAAGATCACGTCGGAATCGGAGTTTGCGCCCGACGGATCCGACACACCCGCCTTCGCGTTCGAGTTGGCCGCGGCCGATCCGCCAAGGACGATGTTGCTGAGTACCGTGACCTTACCGCTGTTACCATTGCTGCGGCCCATCAGCTGCGACTGTGGCGATGTTCGGGAGTGTCCCGTGTCTGGGCCGCCGCCGCTGCCCACAGGACCACCGCCGTTGATGGTGTCGTTCGGTTCGACACCACCGTCCAGCATCATCATTCCACCTTCCGCGCCCGAGCCTGGCGCTGAGCCGTCCCGGTTCGTCGTCTTGCTCTGCTCCTCGTCGGACAGGCGCCCAATGGAAAGGGCATCGGACCGGTCACGCGACGATCCGCCGGGCGTTGGTGAGGGAGAGGGCGACTTGGTCGGCTCGAACGGATCGTACACGTCCGGCGAGGGCGACTGGGGTGCCGGTTCCGGTGGCGTGTTGGGTCCCACGGTGGCAATTGTGCCACCACCACTGCCAACCGCACCATAGCCCATGCCCAAACCGCCCTGCGACTGGGACACACTTCCACTCTCGTCGTCCACCGCACTGTCGCCCGCCACGGTGTCATCCTGCCGTTCGGGACTGTCCTCTTTGCCCTCGTCCAAATCGCCCGGATCGTACAGCGGGTTGACCGGTCGCAGGTTCGTCGACTTCGTCTTGACCTGCATCGAGAACTTCGGTGCCTGCAGGGTCTTGAGCGATTGCTGATTGCCAAGGCCAGATCCGCTGCTGCTGGTGGGGAAACCGGGCGGTGTCTTCGGTCCGAACATGTCATCCACGGGTGAGCGTCGTTCGGGTGGCGTTTTGCGCAGCACTCCGGCGGTGGATGAGCTGGCCGCCCCGGTGGCTCCGCCAGCACCGACACCAACACTCATCGCATTCGGTCCGTCCATCAAACCGAGCGACTGGCCGAGCGTACTTCCAACAGCGCCTCCACTTCGCATCAGCAGTCCAGCACCACTCTTTTCTTGGCTCAATCCCGTACCGGCCGCTGCTCCGGCTCCTGACTCCAGGTTTGAACCGGCCGTTGCGTTTCCTGCAGCGCCACCAACACCTGCAGCTCCTCCACTGCCTCCACGACGATCCTTGTCCTTCTCCGTGTCACTGTCGGACAGCACGATGACCGCCTTGGGCGACGGCGTCAGCACCCGGAACGGCGACCCGTCCAAATCGATAATGACGACCGGTTTCGCGGTCACATCGATCGTGGAGCGTGTGCGTTGCTTCAGCCGGCCCTCCAGCCGCTTGTTCTTTGGCCGCTCGCCTTCCACCGCTCGCTGTCGCTTGCCGGACGCGGCACCACCGGCGGAGTCCTTCTGGCGTTGCTGCTGCTGCTGTTGCTGCTGTTTGCCACCGCCCGATGATCGTTCCGCCCCGTGATGATGGTGATGATGATGGTGATGCCGCGAATGCTCGGCGCTCGCTTGCTTCTCTTGCGTGCCGTCCTTACTGCCGGAACCGGATGCCGCCGACGCCCCTGCCGCCGCACTCTTATCGTTAAAGCTAACACTTACAAGAATATTATCACCCGATGTAAATACTTCCTTCGAGGGGAGGGTGGCATTCTTCTCGCGGGCCTCCCGCTCCCGGCGGCGCGCCTCCTTGCGTGCCTGCTTACCGCTGCGGCCGTCCCGCTCCTTGCCACCGAGCAGGGCTTCCTCCTGCTGCTTCGCCAGCGCTTCCTCGTTTGTGAGGATCACCGTCAGGCTGGCGGCGGCAGCCGAGGCCGACGCAGCCGGTCCGTTCGATTTCAGCCGCGAGCCGGACAAGGCTGCCGGCAGGGGCGGAGGCGTCCAGGAGCTGTCGCGCTGCGCACGCCCTCCACCGCCGCTGCCCTTGGCGAAACGCTCGGTAAGCATGCCGGATGCGTTCGGGGCTGCGCTCGAAAGCGGTGGGGTGCGCGAGCGAGACCGCGAACGGGATCGTCCCAGCGGTGAGAAGGATCGCTTTCGGTCCTTCTTTTTCTTCTGCTTCTTGCCGACGGTTTTGGCTACCGGTGGTGGCAGTGGTGACACGCTGCGTCGATTCTTGGGTTTCTTCTTCCGGCCGGCAATTCGGGCTGCCGCCAGGGACGCCTTCTGGCCTCGGCCTCGACTGCGGCTTCGACTGCGGCTACGGCTACGGCTGCGGGGGGTCCGGCTGCGACTGCGGCTTCTGCTGCGGCTGCGACTGACCGATACCGGGCGCTTCTTTCGCTTGGCTTTCTTTTTCGTGCGGCCCACGCGTCGATCGGGCGGCGACCGGGATGGTGTAAGCGAGCGGCGGAAGCTTCCCCGCCGCACTGCCGGCCGATGGTGTGGTGGTGGGGAGTGTGATCGCGACCGAGACAGGGACCGCGAGCGGGGCGAACGGGCAAACCGGCCCCTTGGTGGCGGTGGTGACCGGGGCGACAGTGAGCGCAGTCCGAGCGGTGGCAGCGGTCCTCCGGATCGTCCACCGCCCCTTGAGCGGGACCGTGACCGGGACGATGATCGGCGGGGTGACCGGCGGAATGGTGGCAGCGGCGAACGCGCTCCGTGCGGTGGCGATCGTCCCCGATGGCGCGGCGGCACAGCTAACGGCGATAGAGAGCGCCTCCGTGCGGTGTTGAATCCTGCGCCCGGGCCGCGCGATCGTACCGCTGGCAGGGGCTCCGGCGAGAGGGAAATGGACAGGTTGCGCCGATCCCGCGATCGGCTGCGCGACGGAGTGCGTGTGCGCGACCGTCGCTTCGGTGTAATGTCCCTGCCGAACGGATCCTTCAGGATGCGCGGCCGCTTCTCCGCAATGATCGAGCGAATGTCGTACCGCGGCAGCTCTTTGCGCTTCGGGCGACGGGGCCTATTCCGACGGTCCATCGATTTGCTGCCCTCGCCACCGCTATCCCTGTCGCCGGTGCGACCGTTTCGTCGGTCCGGCTCGCCACCGTCGTCCCCTCGCCGGCCGCGCTCTCGCGAGGAGCGTTTCTTCGTGTCCTTCTCGCGATAGTTACGCTCGCGGCCCTTCTTCGTTACCTTCTTGAACGCGGCCAGCTGTTCCTTGCGCTTCGCCGAGGCCGCACCTTTCGAGCCCGATGGGCCGGCACCGTCGGCCGCCCCATGCTCTCCGGCAGCCTCCGCAAACTCGGCCTCATCCTCGTCGGAAATCAGCTCCGTGTCCATGCCATCAATGCCGGCCGTATCGATCGCGCTGCCCTGGCTGCGGAAGCGCGACGACGAGGCCAGCCCGGAAGTGCCCTCGCCGGAAGGACCTTCGCCGGCGTCGATCAGCTCGCGCCGCTCCTGATACTTCTCGTCCAGGCAGGGGGTGTAGCTGCGGTCGTCCTCGCCCGGCGCGAGCAAACCGGCCGGCGCACCGAAGTTGGCCGTAGCAATGGCCGAAGCGGCTGCCATCGCCGCTCCCGAAGCACCGAGCGCAGCCACCAGCGAAGTCGTCAGTGGAGGCGTTAGCGCATCCAGCCCCTCTATCCGGCCACCGTCGATGCCGCGGTTTGAGTCTGCCTCAATCTTCTTCAGCTCATCGTCGCTCTCCGAATCAAACTCGTCCCGCGCTGGCGTACCTTCGTCTTCGTCTTCCTCCTGTTCCTCTTCTCTGGTAGTTTTCTCCGGCGCTGGCAGGGCCGCTTCCTCCTTCTCGCCATTCACGGTAGCAGCGCTGGAGGTGGTAGGCGTCGCGGCACTTTGCTTCGGATCCGCCGTGTACGGTTCCCCATCCATGTCGTCATCGTCGAGCTGAACCAGATCCTCGTCCCGTTCGCCCGCAAACCGATCGTTCTCGTCGTCGTCGCTGCGCTGCTCACTGTCCAGCGGATCGTACGGCTGGTTTCCATCGCTGGCCCCCTTCGCGTACTGTAGCGTCTCCGACGAATAGACGGAGAAGTTGGGACAGTTGTTTTCTGCCGCTGCCGCCGCCGCCGCTCCGCTAGAGCCCGCCTCTCCCTCCACATCCTGGTGGGCTAACCCTTTCGGCAGTCGGCAACCGGTAACAGTCTTGTCGTTTTCCTTCGGCCCTTCCTTTTCGGGCAGTTCCTCCTCATCCGTTCCGTCGCCATCGTTCGGCTGTTTGCTGTTCGATGCGTTGGCGCCCGTGGACGCTTTTCCGCCCATCGGGGAACCGGTTAGGAGCGACGCTTGGGAAGTGTTCGTGTAAGCTCCGGATGCGCTAGTGCTAGAGCTGCTTGCGCCACCCGTTCCTCCCGCTCCCGTGCCGTTGGTGACAATAGTATTCGAGGACGAGCTTGCTCCGCCCGTGCCGCTGCTAGTGCTGCTGCCTGCACCATTACCTCCACTCGGGATGGATTGGGTGGTCGTGCTGCTGCCGGGCGTGTTGGCAGCCATATTCACCGCCCCTTCTGCCGCATTCCGCCCGCTCGGACCGGCCGGTGGTGCTCGACGCCGTTCGCCCCCGTTCGGTGGCGTGTCGGTGGGGAAAATGATTTTCCCCCCGTTGATGCGTACGTTTCGCAGTCCGTCCCGCGAGTGCCACCGTTCCTGGTTCTCGAGAATGCTGCCGAGCAGATCGGGCCCGGTCGATCCGTTGCCGCCCGGCGATGGTGTGCTGAAGCTTTCGAATCCACTCTTCAGCACGCGCCTGCGTCCGAGCACGTTGCGTAGCCGAGAGCCCATCGCGCCGCCCGCCACCAGTGTCGAGCCGCCTGCTCCGCCCGCACCGCCCGTGCTGCTACCCTCCTCCTCGTCGTCGTCGTCGCTGAAGTAGTCCAGATCGTTCCGCCCGCCGAATATCTTCAGCGGCGTAATGCCTGCCCCGATGCGCTGCCGCTGCACCGCGTCCTCCATCGCGTTGGTAGAGCGCAGCAGGTCACCGCCTTCGCCGCCGGCCGCCAGGGCAGCCGCTGCCACTGCCGCCGCACCGCGCCGCCTGCTTCCGCTGGCCCCCGCAAGGCCGCCCGATTTCCTTCGCTTCGCGCGCTTTTTGCGCAGCTTGCGCAGCGTGCTGTACAGCTTCTTGCGCTTGATCGCAAACTTCTGCCCATCGCCGGGCCCGCCCGCGCCCGTTCCATTCTCGTTGTCGTCCACATCGTACTCGGAGATGATCATGCTGAGGATTTTTCGCCTCGTGCGGCGCCTTCGCTTCCGCTTCACTGTTTTGCGCGCACGGGGCGGTGCGGCCACGGCCACCAGACTGCTGCTGCTGCTGCTTCCGCCGTGCGCGGACGACCCGGCGGCCAGCCGGCGCACCCTCGCCGCCACCGTCGATGGGCCAGCGGCCCCATCCGGCGAACTTTGCACGATGTTTAGCCGCACTGCGGCGGCCGCCCGCGTCAAGATGGCGGCCCGTATACGCTCGCTCTGACGCGTCCGCACGATGCGCAGCGGGCTGTGGATGCGCTGCCGCAGCCGGGACTCGCGCATGCCGCCGATCTCGTTCAGGTCGTCCAGCAGATCCTGCAGCTCGTTGTCGTCCTCGTCGGACCCGGACGCGAAGCAGCAGTCGCAGTACCACGAGCCGGACGGGATCTCCAGCAGCGGCGGATTCAGACACTCCATATGGTACCCGAGATTGCACGAATCGCACAGCAGCATCGTTTCCTCGCTGTGGGCCTGCCGGCACACCTCGCAGTACGTCAGCTCGTCGGCTTCCGGCACGACCGGCAGCCCTCCTGCGCCGGCCGTACCCTGGCCCTCCTCCTCGCCATTGCCCTCGGCCGGCTTAGGCTGGACGCGGTACACCCGCAGCACCTCCTTCTGCTGCTGCCGGCGCTCCAGGTCCGCGTAGATGTTGATCAGCTCGAAGCCCTTCCGGTCGATCGGACAGGTGGACACGTTGCGGGACCACTCCTCGATGCACGGCGCGCAAAACACGTGCTCGCACACCTCCGGCACCCCCACCTCCTGGTTGTGCAGGGACAGCAGACAGATGGGACACTTTTCGCTGTCGTTGCTGCTGCTGCTGCCGCTCGATTCGTCCGACGCGTAGCCGAGCTTGCTGGCCAATACGGCCGCCACCGCGTCCTTGTCACCCTTCTCCAGCAGTTGCTCCTCGTCGCTGTTCCAGTCCGATTCCCACTCGGAACTCTCGGACGCTAGGTCCATCTTCGCCACTGGTACCGTGCGACGCCGGCTCGGGCCGGCAATGGGGCCGCTGCCGCTGCTATCATTATCGCTGTCCTCCACGTTCAGCACGTTCCGGTTGCGCAGCCGCCTGCCCGCCCTCGCCGCCGCCGCCGTGGATGTTGACGCTGCGGCACCGGCCGAGGTGGTTGGCTGCAGTTCATCCTCCGTATCGGACGCCATGTCCAGAGGATGCTAATTTTATCTCTCTCCCTCTATCTCTCTCTCTGTCTCTCTCGTTTCGCTTCTCCAGTCGAGTTTAGTTCGATTCGAGCGTCGCTCTACCTGCTTCCATTAACAGCGCGAAATGATGTCGAGGTCGACACGCGCCGCTCCGTCCATGTGAGATTTCCTTGCCACCACCAACTTGTGAGATCTTCTTGCGCGTTTTCTTCTTCCTCTTCTATCTCGCTTTCACACACTCCCGCACAGGGTTGGGTGGGGAGCGCCCTTTGCCTTTCTTTCCTTTCGTTACGTGCCCTAAAATGCTTGATTAAGACGGCGGTGGTTGGGTTGTTGCTTGATCGGTTGCAATTGTAGCATCATCTTACGTGCGGTCAGCAGCGCCCTCATCCTTCCCTCACACGCCGATGCACTGGAAGGAAAGGGGTTTTGAGCGCGCGGGGGTTCGGTGGTGGTGAATAACCCTTGGTTGCCGCCCGCTAGATGTGTTGATTACGATGTGGACTTCTCTTTGTAGATGACGACGCAGTGTCTCTCTGGATGGTTCGGTGTGTCACTGCGAGTGCCTCGCTCCTGCTGAAGGTTTGTCACTTTCTTCGGGCTTTGGATGTTATGTTATCTCTCGCTCGCTCGCTCTCTCTCTCACCGTCTCTGTCTTTCTGCCGGCAGTTGGGATGCAAAAACGGTACGCTTTCAGTGTGTGGCCGCCCCGTACCCCCGTCTTGACAGGAGTGCTTCCGATGCTGATCTCACGCCTGTCGCCGCCGCCACTGCATATGTGTGTGTTTGTGTGTGTGTGCTGTCTATATTGAGGCTGCGGAAAGCAACAGAAGCAAACAAGCGTAAACCGACGAGCAGCTAGGCAAGCAGCAAATCCGTACTCGAGCCACACACAGCAGGCGAATAGATAGCGAGCACAACAGCAAATGCACACACACGCACACACACACCGACACAGATATACACACACACACGTACACGCGTACAGGCAGAACGACGGGTGCGCTGGGGATTTTGCAGCCGACTTTTGACCGCGATGTAGTGGGCGCCCTAGACCATCAAGCTGGTCCCGGGCAGCTGCGACGCACGGTACGATCCTTCCAGGAGAGGTTTGCCACTTCGGGCAGGCCGGCCAAATCCAACAACCAGTGCAAAATCCAGCCTAACGTCGGTTCCGGAACGTCGGGTAGACTTTGGAGCAAGACAAAAATGGCGATTCTGGTTGTAGGGGCCGAGATCAGACGTTTTGCACGCACACGCACACACTCAGACGCACACACTGCCAAGCCGAGCCAAACGTCTGACTCGCCAGCCTACAGTGTCAGACGTTTCAGCTGTCAGTTCGTGGGGCACAGTGGGACGGCACTGTACTGATAACTTTTTTTTCTAATTATTTCCCCAGTTACAATTGTGCCTCACCCTAAAAATCCAAAATTTGTATTAAATTGGAAATCACATTTTTTGCCTACCACAGCTTTTTAAGTTCAAATAAAAGAAAGCTATTTTTGTGCAACACCAGAACGTCAATTGCTGCCAACCGGGTGTTTGCCCGAACTGTCACGTCGTATTATGACATTTGCAGCAAACAGCGAGAAGCAGGAGCACGCTGTTTTGTGGGATTTCGAAATCCACATGTTATTTACAAGTCCCCCGCAAAAGTGAATTAAAACCCATCATACATACGAACAATGTTTAGCATATCGCGAGAGTTTTCGCCCTGCGGCAAGTACTGCGCCTACATCAGCCAGCAGGGAAAGTTCGTCGTGCACGATGTGGAAACGAGCGACATCCATCAGGTGTACACGCCGAACATGCACCTGAACGTACCGTGCACCAGCTTTGCCTGGTTTCAGGTCGGGAGCGATGCTCCAGCCAAGACGAAAAAGAAATCGAAAAAAGCGCGAGCCAGCCTGGGGGAGAACGTGCAGCTGCTGGTCGCGTTCGGCACGAGCAAGGGCGGCGTTGCGTTCTACAGCCTCGCGACGGCCAGCATCGAACGGTCATGCAAGGGCGACGGCCATACGGCACCCATCACGGCAATCTACTTCAACGCGAGCCACAATCCGGACACACTCTACACAGCCGGTGCCGATGGGAAAGTGATCGAGTGGAGCATTAGCCAGTGCAAGCAGCAGAAGGTGCACCACATCGGAGTGGAGAAGCTGAGCTGCGTGCTGGCCCACGGCGACAAGATCCTTACCGGCGCCAAGCAGCTAAAACTGTGGGACGCCGAGAGTGCCACGGTGGAGCGGACGCTGGCCGGCCATACGGCTAATACGCAGCTGCTGCAGCTGATATCGCTGGACGAGGAGCACGTGTACGCCCTGTCCGGGTCGGTGAACGATCGGAACCTTTCCCTGTGGTCGCTCAGCGACGAAGACGCTACCTCGGCGGTGGCTGCATTCGCCCTGGACGATGTGCCCGAATACATTGCGCCGAAGATTGTGGACCGGAAACTGCACCTGGTGGCGGTGTCGCGGACTGGCGTTGCGCACTACTTCGTGCGCGATATGGGCAAGCTGAGCGTGAAGAAACCGTACCGGGCGGCCCACACGTTCGAGATCGCCGTCGACACGGTGAGCACCAAGAAGCAAGCGGTCGACCGGCTGCCCGTGTTTGTGGCCACCGTTCAATGCGCGGCCCAGCAGGAGCAGATACTGCTCGGCTACGGAACGGAGCACAGCGTGCGTTTCGAGCACATTGCCATCGAAGAGGACGTGAAGCAGAACGTTATCATCCGCGAACCGATGAAGGTGATGGAGGGCAAAGCGAAGGATGGGGAGCTGAAGGCAAAGACCCCCATCTTGGACAAGGTCGAATATCTGAACTCGGCAAATTCTGCTAGAAAATCGGTCAAGGAGGTATGTTGGTGAAGCGTTGCTGTTCCTCGTCAGTATTGTTAATATTGTTACACAAAACTCCACGTTTTCAGGTGGAAATTCCAATGGAAGTTCGGCTGGAAAACCTTTCCACGCCCAAGACGAGCTCGAAGAACATGATTCACCTGCTGATGCAAGGCATGCACAGTCGCGATGCCACCCTGCTGAAGAGCGTCTTTGCGGTGGACGATGCGGAAATGATTCAGCAAACGCTCGAGCGCCTTCCTTCGCAATACGTTAGCCCGCTGCTAAACGAACTGTCCCACTTGATGCAGATGAAAACGATGCAGTATGTGTTTTTCTGTCCTCATCTTAGCTGCTGTAGCTTAATAAGTAATATGCCATTCTTCTAAATTTCGAAACTATAGCGTCAAAACTGCCGTCTGTTGGTTGAAACCGCTGATCAGCATACACGCCAGCCAGCTGATGGCGCTCGGTTCGACAAATCTGCTCGCCAACTTCAGCACCTGTCTCGGAATTATCGAGTACCGGGTGGAACACTTGAATTCACTTTCAAAGTATGATTTGCTACAAGAAAACACTGTTCAATGTACTCAAATTCTCACTGACCATCCCATTACTCTTTCCCCAGGCTGCGTGGCCGATTAGGCTTGCTGATCGATCAGATCGATCGCAGCAAAAACCAGGCAGCAAATCTGGACGATATAACCAGTGGGAACGTGCTGGTGTACCAGGAGGGCGACGACTCCGACGTTGAATCCATGCTGGAGAAGGACGATCCAGATCTGCCCGGTTCGTCCAACGAGGAGATGTACGATGATGATGATGATGATGACGGCGAGGAGGATGAGACGGTGCATGAGAATGGTGATTTCGGATCGTTTGTGAAGCGGCGGCAAAATGGGTATTCTAAAAAGGATAGCGATGAGGAATCGATGGACGTGTCCGATTGAAAAAAGCGCTGAAATAGTCCTGGTCCTGCACTAATGATGCTGTACAATAAATGATTATTGTATGCTAGCCGTAAATGTCCGGTTTCTTTACATAAAGTTCGAAGTTATAATACATGTTTCCAAAATATCAACCTTCCCAGATTATGTTCAATTATTTTGCCGTGGATAAAATGTCATATTTAGTTCGAAGATTTTTAATCCGACTGCAGAAATTGACCCTGTTTATTATGGCGCAATTGTAGACCCAATCAAACGCGTATTTTCAAATAAAATAAAATTAGATGGTTGAATTTTTAGTAAAACTGGTAATTAACCAAAGCAATTTTTGTTTGTCTCAATCTGGATTTTAGACGCAAAATCAATTTTAGATACAAAAACATGTATCGTACACATGTCAACAAACCGCCACGAAAGCTAGAATAGTTATGATAACATGATATCGGATAGTGTTAACTAGTGTCAGTCCTGTAAATAATCTTTAACATAAACCTGATGCCGATTTGATACCTATCTACAAGCCATCCTCGAAACTTACTTACTTATCCGACGCTTCAACCGCTTTGCGGTCTTGGCCTGCCTCTGGAGTGTCCGATACCGTTCACGGTCTCGCTCCTTCGTCTGCCAGCCCGTTATCCCGGCCTTAATATCAGACGCCTCCACGCC
>AXCO02009398.1:0-14929 GCA_000473525.2 Anopheles melas
CGGCTGCCACTTTTTCTGGCTCGTTGAACCACCGTACCGGGAAAGGGGGTAACGGGAGTCGCCAAAAGTATCCTTTTTAAGCTTTCCGAGAGAGATCGTGTGAGACAGTGTTCGAGAGTGTGGCGATTTCAAGGTGCAAGTGGCGGTATTCAGTTACAATTCCGGGCTTTTGAGGTGTTAGCGGGTGTGTGTGTGTGTGTGTGTGAGAGAGAGAGAGAGAGTGGGTAATAATACCTGACGGGGTGGGGATACCTTACATTGGCCATGACCGTGCCGTGATTTCGGTCGGCTGCTGTTTCACCGCGTAAAGGGTAAATTGCACACTTTTTTTCCGAGAATAGGGCGGAGACTCTCAAATGCAAATCATTTGAAGATTATTCCGACACATTTTCATTACGGTATGTTAATTTGATAAAGCTAATTCAATTGCTCTCCTGCAATCCACTGAGCGCCATTTTAGTGTGGGAAAGGATCATAAAAAAGGGATCGTGATGGCCACTGTCCACTGGCCGCAGCGCAGAGATAGCGAAATTATCGTTTGGCAACATTAACAACTCGAACGACTGTCAATGATCGCTGGTCGCTGATCGTCATCTTTAACCCTTTTAAGATTTTTTGTGGATTTCTATTGGTTGAGTGTCCTTTGGTAAATTCCTTACGATTGATTTGAATTGTTAAACTAAATATTATTCTTAATAAAGCGTCAATTTCCACTTACCACACTACTGGTCTGCAAGTTTACAAACGCAAACCACACGCTCGCAATGCGCCAATGCGCAACTTTTTCAATTAATTTTCAAAACCGCGTTCGCCAGCTTCTCCTCCCACCCAAACCCGGTGCTTACTCGCAGGATTATCGGCTTTTGAAGTTTAACAGGTGTCCAACAATGCCGCACAAATGCTATGCCAGCAAAAGTAAAGTTTCGCCCTATGGCCACTACTCTCCCAAGCCTTCTCCCGTATACACAAACACACACACACACACGCACAGAAGGTTTGGAAGGCTTTGGTGAACGAACGAACGAAACGACACCTTGTTACAAAGCGTCGTCACTGTACACTGTTGTAATCGACCTGCCTCTACCGCCGCCGGGCAAATGGTTGAGGCAGTGCAGCGCGATGAAAAAGGTCGTTAAAATGTTTACCTAGCCACAAAGTGCGTTTTATGAGGCACAGGGCGTTCGCTCCGCAACAACTTTTCGGCCCAAAAACCACGCACCGTCGACGGTTGACGATCGACGATGATGATGATGATGATGGCGACGGTTGCCGTCTCACGGCATTCTTGGATGAAGTGCGTTTGTTAGTTGAAGCAATGTTTGGTGGCGGTTTTTTTCCCGTGCCAAAATACAAAGCGTGGCACGAGGGTGGGAAAATGGGGTGTTTGTTTTGGTCGTGCTTTATGGCTTAAAGGTGTAGCGGCAAATCAATGCGCCAGGAGACTAATAAAGTAACTCAAAAGTCAAACTTCATCCAACACACATTGTATCAGGTGTAGCCAACGAAAACGTTGAATACTGTGATTTAAAAATTAAAATAAAAAGCGTGATATCAGTGGGAAAAGGATGTTAAATTACATATCGTTACAACACACGTACATGTCATTACTTTATGCTAATTCTTCACCATCGATGGTAGACAAAAAAAAAAGGTACAATCCGTTCGTTGATATAAACCATTCCGCCTGTCCGTGCCAGGACACTCCGACCTGTGCAGTGGAAAGTGGAAAATTAATATTCCAAACACTTTCCATCGATGGAGATGCTGCTGCTCGAGATGCTCGTTCCACGGACAGGGAGGCGCCCATGGTCCCATGTACGTGAGTATATTGTTTATTTTCCCTCGCACATCCACACGATTGCACGCCCGTTTGTAAGGAACAAATGTGCAATTATACAGTGTTTTTATTCCGTGAAACGTATTGTTGGTTAGCCGGTTTGTATGGCGATTAGTTTTGCGCTTCACACGAGGGGGGATAATGGACGTGTGCGCACACTGAGGGAAAAATATAACACAGGATGTAACTAAACATCCCATGGTCGGGCTAATAAAACCTACCAAGCACAAACGGATGCTTGCTGTTCACAAAAAAAAACGATGCAACAATGTTTCACTCCCACAAGCTTCCTGCGCATCGTCGAAGGATGCCGGATGTAGGAGCTGTACGTCCGGGGAAAAACATTACAGGACTTGAACCGACACGCTTATAGATACAAACAAAAATTAAGGGAACATTCTCGAGCGCCATAATATTGGGCAAGTCGTACGCACAAAAATTTTCCGATAAGAATTTCTCATCATTTTCTAACTGTCTTGGTGATGCATCGAATAGCTACAGTCAAATTAATTGCTTCAGTTAACAAATTAACAAACAAAACCCGGCAATAAAAGCGACGGTCCCTTTCGGCAGCATCATAACGCCACGTGTTTCACATTCCGCTTGTGGCATTTGTTCGCGGTACGATTATAAACAATTATCCCCGTCAGCCCGTCACGCGTGGTGGGTAACACGTTTTCAGCCCGGCAGAAGTATTGAGGCAATTTAAAACTTTTATCAATTATCATCCATTCAGATCGGGTCGAATTTTTGGACGGCTGCCCCACCGTCCTTCCCCTCGCACCGTTTGGTCTAATGCGTTCTAAGCGGTGGGAATCGCTTCGGGTGCGGAGTAAAGTCAACTTTTCCCGGAGCGATTAGCGCTGAACGCAAATGAATGTCGGTTGCTTATTGTCGACTGCAACCGTTTCAACTCCATTAGCGAAACGGTGCAAAGGGAAAGAGTATTTTATGAGGAAAGGACAGAAATAGATGTTAAAGCAGGGAAACATAAAATTGACGATCGCTGCAAACAATCATTTAACGTGAGTTGAATTTGAAAGGAAAACTAGTTGTGCATTGTGTGAATACCAGGCGCTTTTGTGAAACATGTGTTTTGGGGTCAAATTTGAATTTCATTTGAACAAAACATTTTTAAATAAAAAAAAACAAGCACACAATTTCCCAACAACAAGAAAAAACAATGATAGCAATTTGTTTTAAAGCTTAGCATGCTATAAAATAAAAGCTACCATAAAATGATTACTAGCAAGCCATAATTTCAATATTTTCTGTGGTGCTCAACTAAATTTAAAACATTATAGCAAAGTTGCTCAGTTTAGATTTATCTTTTAAAAATATTATCTTGAATATGTGTCGATCACTTGCTTTAAATACTATGTTGTCAAAATTGCTTTTAACACTTTGACCGCCGGCCTGACGTCACAATTTTTGAGTGAATATGTAGCGCATGGCAAGAGAGCGATGAGAGCGATAATTTCTCGTGCGACTGTTATCACTCTTCTGTTTCATTGCGATAAGCGGCGTAGCACATGTCGTTCTCGTTCTCTCTTTCCTACTTCATTCGTTATCAAGAGAATTGCTGAGCGTCAGATACAAAGCTGAGCGGCGAACAAAGCCATCATGCGATTTAATATGCCACGGCGCTTAAAGTGTTAAAGAAGAAAGCTGCAAGTACGTTATAAAGTTCAAATTATCCTTCCATTTATGAAACTGAATTATGCACCGCATTTATACACGAGTAAAGAAGTTTCAACTCCTCGTAGCTCTGAAAAAACGAAAGTCAAGGCTATTAATTTTCTGTAATAAAATTAAGCTAATACATACTATACAAACATACCTTCAACATGCTCCTCGGGATCAAACAGTTCAATCGAGAACACAGCTCCACAAAGCTCGGCCTCTCCTGAGGTGCTTGCTTCCAGCAGTGCCGCATAATTTGGTACACTTCATCGTTTGCGTACTTCGGTATGGGCAGCGTACTCACACACTCGAAACTATCAGCAAACCGCCCGTGTGGTATCAATCCCCAGCAAGGATCACAGCCCAACGAAAACAGCTCCCAGAGCAGTACACCATACGACCATACGTCTGAGATGCTAGTGAATGTGCCATCACTTTGCAGACATTCCGGTGCTATTCGTTCTAGCGATTGGATGCTTTGCGGAGTCAGCTTACTGAACAGTTGCAATCGGCAAGGTGATCCAAAGCCACTAAGCTTCACGATGTTGCTCTCACCGAGCAGTACATGGCAAGCGGATAGATTGCCGTAGACAAAGTCACGAGACGCGAGGTATTGCAAGCCGCATGCGATCTGGTATGACCAGTACAGCAAGTCTATTTTACCAAAGGTGTATCGTTGAGGACGCAATCTAATCCTACTGTAAAGAATGGCAAAACCATTTAAAAAAGAGCGAACAAATTTGGTTACGTCGCTCAAACTTACCCAACGTTTTCTGCAATTTCATCATCGCCTTCCTCACGGTAAGCGTGTCGATGTTTGAGCAAAAAGTCTTTCAAATTTCCAAACCGACAGTATTCTGTTATCACAAAGAGCTCGCCTAGAAATAAACAACTTTAGTGCTTTGATGTAAGACATTAACACCAACATTCCTTACCATGTACCATGTTTTCAGTAACAATCCCAAGAAAATTTAAAACATTCACATGATGCCCCACCTGTACGTAAGTTTTGAGCTCTTGCAAAAGATCTTGCCTATCAAAGCGCTTAACTGCTTCCTTCGCCATCACTTGCATTTCCAACGCCGGATCACCAGCAACTCCCGTTACGATCGCTTTCCAATAGACGCCATATTCACCCTGCCGGAGCCTTTCGACAAGTTGTACCTTCTCTCTCGGAAAGTGATGCACTTTTGCTGTTATATCTGATGTCTTAAGACCTCCATCCGCACTACTGCTGTTGGGAATGTTCTTCCCTTCCCACGATCGTTTATACGCGTGTGCAACGCAAATCACGATCATGAGTACTAAACATATGATCCCAACAACTGTAATGAGCATCATGGCTAGGGTTTTCCTCTGATAATCACTGTACTCTAGATGTTGCAGTGAAATCGCGGTCGATCTGTTTCCTTGATCCGATAAAACATCACAGACAAGTATACCGGGCGCCTTCAGAATCGTGTTCAACCATTGCTTCTTTTCGTCATCTCGCTCAATGTCGCTTTCCCCTGCCTGCAAATAATCGTATCGTAAGCAACCATTTCACACAACAAAGCACATGCGCTACAATTTCCAGCCTCAGCTTAACGTTGTTGGTACGACACTCGTTCCACCGTTGCGTTTCACATGGTATGAAGGAAAGGTTATACTTTGGATTTTCTAGCCCTTCGCCTGGACACAACAACTGCAGGAAGTTCATGTCCTGCCACAATTTTGCTGCAAAGCCCGCTCCCTAGATGACTTCAATTTGCCCACTTTCTTTGTGAATGCGTGCACTGGCAAAGTGCATCTTACGAGTCAGCAATGGAAACTAGCACACCCTGGTGCAATTCGCAAGCACAATTCGTTACCCATTTTTCGACACGCCAAACAAACCGCCAAACCGACATGCAACAACTACAAACGCTCCATTACATCTGTGAGGGTAATTCGAACTGTTATAATATCAAATGCACTCTATCGATATCAAGATCTTGCTACACTCACACAAACTCAATGTTCAAGCTCACTTACCTCTCATTATCTCAATTTTCGCTTCGTTTCGGATGTCGCATACAACTTTCACACACATTCAGGAAATACATTTGCTGCATTTTGTGTTGCTCGTTTTCTTCATTCTTTCTTGGAAAATTAGTCATAGTACATCGAACGATTTTAATGCTTGATTTTTTTTATAATAATGCTATCGCTACTGGTTCGGCCTGGCAGCGGTTTCGTTAGTGTGTTGTTGTTGTTGCTGTATGTTGTTTTCTGTCGCGGAAAGGCATTTTGCAACTGTTGTTGGCTTCCCACCCGCTGGAGCAAGAGCACCAAACACGGTGTCACAGAGCGGTTAGTGTTACGGCAAGGTTGCATTCTTTGTGCATTTCACAGTGGACGAACGTTACACATTGGCGTTACAGCAGGTTGGAGAATGGGGGAGTTTGTGTGTGCACACTTAAATCACCAGCTGGTTGCGGTATCGGGGTGGTTCCGGAAAATCTCCCAAGTATTCCGAGTGCTTGATGCCAAAGCTGTAGGCCGGCACGTGGCCAAGGTTAATCTGTCGATCGTGATGTGAATGTGCATGCAGCAAGGACGAGATGATGGCGTCGATGATGATGATGATGATGGCCCACATCATCCCCCCGGGGAGAATGTCGTCGAAGCACGTTCGAAGATGATTAAAATAGAACCATGGACAAAAATACCACATGAAGAAAAAGACAATTATAATTGAATGTGCACAGAGAAGTATAGAAAAGCTTAGCGTCTTCTTCACGTCCAAAAGCATGTTTTCAAACTGTTCACATATTTGGGAGCTTTCTGTGCCACATAGTTCGAGTGCCGAATGGAAAAGGAATAGGCAGGTACTTTTTGAAACAGATTCAAAACCTGGGACAAAATAACCAACAACAAAAAAAAACAGTAATTTCAATCATAATGGACAATGAGACAACAAAATCATACATTCGTGAGGAACGCATTGTAGGAAGGAAAAAAAAAGTGTTGCACAGTTAAAACCAAGGACCTGAGCGGCACCAAACACTAACGTGGCCTACCTTTTCCGGATAGTGTGCCGCCGGGCCCGGCTTGAGCGCTTCGTCCGTCGGCCGCCGGAACCGGGTGGCCATCGAGAACATGGGCGCCCGTCTTACCAGCGGATCGATCTTCGCATCGTAGTGACCGGGACCGGGGAACCCAATGCACTCAGGAAGGGTCTGCTTCTGTCGCCCGGTGATTGTGTAGGCTGGCGCCGAACGGATCGGCCCTTCCTTGCTCGAACCGAGCACGTTCGGGATGTGGTATTCGTTTGGAGCTGTTGGCGCAGTCAATGATCATATTCCGTTCAGGCCGGCGGGCAAAGCAAGATGGAAAGAGTCGGAACGAAACAGGTCACGAAATGGGGAAGCTTAAACCCGTACCATGGGAGGTCTAGAGGGAATCATGAGATTGAAGACCTCTGGAGGTACGTTTCCTCCACACAGTAAGCCAGTAGGATGGGGGAGTATTTTGAGAACTAGACCAACACAGGAAGATGCCGGTGACAGTACCACGATGCACGTAAACATAACTCGGGGTAGCAAAGAAAGCGATTAGGAACAAACGAAAGCACAAACTACCTACAGGCAACTTTGCCCTTAAAACACTATCAACGGCTGCACTACTAACTAAATATGCAAACGACACACGACTACTGTAACAGGATCGGGCCCACAGTATGGCCCGTGGACATCCCTGGGGAGATACAACATGGATGGGGGCTTTAGCCCTAGGCCCGGAAGTGACCAGTGCACACCATGCGCTGATGCTGCACATTGGCCAGCTGCTTCACACCGGCAATGCAGTTCGGTACGAGTCCTTCGCCAATCGCCTCCACCGAAGCGGATGAGTGCTCCTCCGTGGTGGTCTTTCGTTCGCGGACCATCTTCATCGAACCGCCCGCTGTTCTCGTGGTGGTAACGGTCGTGAACGTACTGCCATCCTGTCCGTTCTGTACCACGGAGGTGGAGCTGGTGGTGGTGTTCTTGGTTTCGCTACGATTGTCAACCGTCGAGCTGGCACCGTTTGTGATCACCATCGCTTTCATGGCGGCTACAGCTGTCGCTTCATCACTCGTCACTACTGTACACGCGTGGCATGCAACATGCCCAGAAACAGAAAGCGTACACAGGGTTCGAATACAAACCAACAGGGAACAACAACGGGAAAAGAAGAAAAAAAAAACAGATACGAGTATTCGATAACGGTTCATGCAGAGATGAAGGTAACGTGTAGTAACGTAACAATTCGCATGCGCAAGACAACGCAACGGATGGGAGAGAAAAGCGCAAAAAAAGCATTACCTGGACCGTCGTGAGTGATCGTTTCGTGATTTACCTTCACGCCAAAGCTGTACGCTGGAGAGCAGTCGTTTTTACACTTTTCCGGTTGATAGGCCGATGGTGCTGGAAGAGAAGCAGAGTTCGAAGATGGTGTCAGATGTAATGGACAAAGCGTTGGTGTTTTGGTAGTCTTACCCGGTGTGTCTCTCATCGTTTCGCCTTTATGTTTAATGCCAAACGTGTACGCTGGTGAGTGATCAAGCTTCACCTTATCCGGGTTGTAGGAACCGGGTGCTGTGTGAGAAAAGGAATGATTAAAACATGCTCACAATACACAATAGAGTCGAATCTGTGCTTGTTACTATAGCTATTCTCAACCACATGAAATTCCTACAATATGAAGCTTGTAGCGGTACGTTTCACAAAGAACCCATATTTCTTAAAAGAACTCCTATCAAACCAACCTCAGCAACTTACCTGGGACATCATTCGGCTTCTCACGGTTCACCTTGATTCCAAACGGATACGCCGGCGAATGGTCCAGCTTTACCTTTTCCACCGAGTACGTGCCCGGGGCAGGCGTCATGTCCACCTTATCGATCACAGGCTTCACACCGAACGTGTAGGCCGGGCTACTGTCCAGTTTGACCGCCTCCGGGTTGTACGCTCCGGGTGCGGGAATAATATCAATCTTGTCAATGTGTGGCTTCACACCGAACGTATAGGCCGGATGGTGGATGATGTACTTCTCCGGCGAGTATGCGCCCGGGGCCGGCGTTGGGTTCACCTTCGTCGTCTGCGGCTTCACACCGAACGTATAGGCCGGCGTGTGCGAATCGTGTACCTTCTCCGTATCGTACGCTCCCGGGCCCGGTATGATGCTGGGCCTCTCCACATTCGTCTTAATGCCGAAGGAGTACGCTGGACAGGATGTCTTGTCGATCACTTTGTCCGCATCGTACGCACCCGGTCCGGGCACAATGTGAGGCTTCTCCAGGCTGTGCTTAACGCCGAACGAGTACGCGGGCGACGACTTGTCGATCACCTTATCTGCATCGTACGCGCCCGGTCCCGGGATGATGCTGGGCTTTTCGACGTTCGTTTTAACTCCAAACGAGTACGCGGGCGAAGACTTATCAATCACTTTGTCCGCATCGTACGCTCCCGGTCCGGGAATGATGCTCGGTTTCTCTACGTTCGTCTTCACGCCGAAAGAATACGCCGGCGAGGACTTGTCGTGCACCTTATCAGCGTCATAAGCTCCTGGTCCAGGAATTGCATTGGGCTTCTCAAGGTTAGGCTTCACTCCAAAGGAGTACGCTGGAGTCGATTTGTCGTGCACTTTGTCCGCATCGTATGCTCCAGGACCAGGAATAGCATTAGGCTTTTCCACATTCGTCTTCACACCGAACGAATATGCAGGGGAAGATTTATCAATCACTTTATCGGCGTCGTACGCCCCAGGTCCAGGAATGGAGTTCGGCTTCTCAAGGTTAGGCTTTACCCCGAACGAGTACGCGGGAGTTGTTTTGTCGTTCAGTTTATCCGCATCGTACGCTCCAGGGCCGGGAATAGTGTTAGGCTTTTCCACATTTGCCTTCACACCGAATGAGTACGCTGGGGAAGACTTGTCAATCACTTTGTCAGCGTCATACGCTCCCGGTCCCGGGATGGCGCTGGGTTTCTCCAAATTCGTCTTTACTCCAAACGAGTACGCTGGAGATGATTTGTCGTTCGCTTTATCAGAATCGTAAGCACCCGGTCCGGGAACAGCATTGGGCTTGTCCAGCATGTGCTTCACTCCGAACGAGTACGCTGGAGTTGATTTGTCGTGCACTTTATCCGCATCGTATGCCCCAGGGCCAGGGATTGCGTTCGGTTTCTCCAAGTTTGTCTTAACTCCAAACGAATAGGCTGGAGACGACTTGTCGTTTACTTTGTCGGAATCGTATGCTCCCGGTCCTGGAACAACACTGGGTTTGTTCACATTCGTCCTTGCACCGAACGAGTACGCCGGTGCGGACTTATCAATAACTTTATCCGCCTCGTAGGCTCCAGGTCCAGGAATAGCGTTAGGCTTTTCAACGTTGCCTTTCACACCGAAGGAATAGGCCGGAGATGATTTGTCGTGCACTTTATCGGCATCGTATGCACCCGGACCGGGCACAAGGTTAGGTTTCTGCACATTGGCCTTCACACCGAACGAGTACGCCGGCGTTGCATGATCAACGCGATCCGCATTGTACGCTCCCGGTCCCGGGACTTGGTTCGGTTTAGCAACGTCCGGTCGCAGCCCAAACGAGTACGCCGGTGACTTCCCATCCACCTTGTCTGCATCGTACGCTCCCGGACCAGGATTGGCACTTGGTTTCTCTTGCTTGGCGCGCACGCCGAAGCTGTACGCAGGGCTACTATCTACTTTGGCCTTCTCGGGAGAGTAAGCACCGGGCGCGGGCACGTTGTCCGGTTTATCGATTGTCGGTCGGATGCCAAAGCTGTACTTCGGCGTTGAGTCTAGGTTTGCCTTCTCCGGGCAGTAAGCGCCGGGCGCCGGCGTCACATTCGGCTTCGCCACCTTCGTGCGCATGCCGAAGCTGTACGCCGGCTGATGGTCCAGGTTCACCTTCTCCACCTGGTAGGCGGACGGGCCGGGCGTATTGTTCGGTTTGTCATGGTTGATGCGCATGCCGAATGCAAATGCGGGTGAGTGATCGATCAGCTTCTTCGCCTTTTCCGGCTCGTAAGCGCCCGGTGCTGTTGAGTGCGGCGATGATGGAACGTGTGCGATGTGATGCGGATGAACGTGCCAAGAGCAAACCAGGCCAGCAGGTAATAGGATAGGCAGCCAACAATGGGGATGCAAATGAAACAACAAACGCACGGAAAAGAGGTTCATTAAGCAATGGTTCGTACTAGTGCTATGATTTGCAGCTTTGCTACAGTGTGGGTCGTCACCCTTACGTACCAGGATTGGAGTTGGGTTTCTCGATCGCGGGCCGAATGCCGAAGCTGTACGCAGGGGTTGTGTTTAGTTTCGCTTTCTCCGGCTCGTATGCACCAGGGGCGGGCGTGTTGTTCGGCTTCTCGACGATCGTCTTCAGGCCGAAACTGTACGCCGGTTTCTTATCCAGCGCGAGTGCCTTTTCCGGCTGGTACGCTCCGGGAGCTGGAAGAAGGAAAGGATTCGAACATGGAGACATTAAAACACACCTACCTCAGAGCTGCAAAGGCACTACCCACTCGTAGCTTACTTACCCGGCGTTTCTTCAATCTTTTCCGGTATAACTTTCAATCCGAAGCTATACTTGGGTGATTTGTCTTTCAATACTTTTTCCGGTGAGTAGGTACCGGGTGCTGGAGAAGAAAAGAGAATCCATCTTCAGCCGTTGCCGAAACGGGGCCAAGATTCTTCGACCCAAAACTTACCCGGTGTATCGTTGCGGATTTTGCTCTCGGTTTTGATGCCAAAGGAAAACTTCGGGGTGCTATCTAACGCTACACGTTCGGGCTTATAGTCTCCGGGAGCTAAAAAGTATATATGGCACGGCGGGAAGGGTGTTTTTCGTGGGTGGGTTTTCATTCTTCTTGCATTTTCTCAACCAAACAAACCAGCGTTTTGGTCGGTTTGGAAAGTTTCTTTGATGGGGGTTAAGGCGGTTCTTACGGGCGGTGATGATACGATGGGATGAGAGAGGTTTAGTTTTCATGATGCATGGCTAAGCTACAACCAACACGCTACTCAACACTCTACACTACTCTCCTGTGCCAAAACAAACCGCACACCAATCGCACAAACGAAAAAGGTGCAAAACTCATACACACTACGTTTTGGTTTTAATTTTTCGCACGGGATAAGGGAACTACACGCTACGGAGATGCAAGCAAAAAGCTAACGACACAAACCCAAGGAATAGTTCGCATCTGCCTCCTCATCGAGCGGCCCCTTGTGTTAGTTCTAGTTCTCAGTGACTAAAGGCTTATTGTGTGGCAAGAAAGACCTTCGTGGCGAATGAATGATGAGGCGGTGAGACGCATGAAGATGTTTGATGAGCCTCTCGGATGTGTTTGTATGTGTATGGTTTGATCTATGAAGCAATGACAGAACATGAATGCGCTTCTTGGGGAACTAAGGTAATGAAGAATGAGATTGATGAAACATGATCAGTATGTAAGTGTGACCCCTGCCGCTGTTGCCCTGCTTTCCAATCGGACCAGTGTGGGGATGACCTTTCCGGGATGATGCGGCACAATGTCAGTTCTCTCTTTACCCCCTCACATATACCCCTACCCCGGCACGGAAGCAACAAGTGAAGGATGGAAGCAGTCGCTCCTCTCCCCAAGTACGCTACCTGGTGTTTGGCTGGTCGGGTTGGGCGGTTTCTTCACGCCGAACGTGTACTTCGGTGCCGATTTGACCAGCATTTTGTCCGCCTTCTCGATGTTGTACTCGCCCGGCGCCGGCGTCAGATACTTCGGTATCTCTTTCGGGCGGCTCTGCAAGCAGTAGGCCGGCGGTGCATCCTTCCCTTTGCACCCGAGCCCGGTGATGTTGTACAGTGGGCCCGGGCTGAACGACTCCGTGCGGGGTTTGTGTCGCTGGCCGAAGCTGTAGGCGGGTGCGGCTTGCCGTTTCGAGTCTACCACTTTCGTGCCTAAAATGGAAGAACCGAAAATGAAGCGAACCGAGCTAGAAACGTTAGCTATAAAACGGGCGGGTTCTCTTTTGGGCCATTCGGGCCGGCTAATCTGGCTCAAAATAACGTTTCGCAAGCGGACTTTGCCTTTTCATGTGTGTGTATCTCGGGGTTGTTATTAAATCTCGCAGCTAATTATTCAATCTTTAGTGCTTTTTTAAGTTTTCTCACTTTGGCACACTCGTAACAGCTGTGTGGGTGCACCGGTTCGTCCGTTAGTCGCACCTAGTTTCACTATTCCCATTAAGTGGTTGATAATTTCACGCAAAACATCCCCTGATCGTTTGCTTTTTTCCATGCCTCTCTATATGAATATGGTAGCAAAATAAATATTTATTACCAAATGACCATATAGACAGGAAGCTGGGTGGACGGGAGACGCCGCAAGCCGAAACCGGGATGGGTCACATTGCGTGTGACGCGGTTCTCTTCCGTCGTCGCTCATCGCCTTATAAGGCAATGTGGAACTTTTTTGTCGAGATCGTCGAGATATTGTGGCCGTGCCCGAGAGCGGTACTATTGCGCACTTGTTTGCTTTTTTCAATCAACAACAACAACAGCCGAGTGCTCCGGTGGCTTCCACACGCTCAGTTCAACGCCCACCAGAACGCTCCGCTGAGGTTCCGTTTGCAGTTTGACGCTCAAGAGCACGCGGCCTTCACGTTGCTCTCCTCCTGGTGAGCACAGATTGAACCGCACGGTTTGATCTTAATTCGATCGGACATTACACACCGAGAGAGGCTCCCCCACGAAGGCAGCCAACCAACTGGGAGATGCGAAGAAGATGACGGCTTGGCGGCGAACCCGGTACGAAGCCCACGCATTCCCAACCCTGTGGCCCGTGACTCACCGAGCAGTTGTGGTAGCAGATACTGTGGCCCTGGGCCACGGTGCTCCGCCGCGATCGGTCCCCGCCGCTTCGTCGGCGTCCAGGGGCGCTGTTCGAACCCACCCATCACGCGGTAGGAGGAATCACGATAGTGCCGCTTGATGGTAGTGCTCTTGTGCCGGTAGGTGGTGCTGCTGCTGCTGCTGCTCGCTGTCGTCGACAGATGTTTCGTACTGGCTAGCACAACCTGGTGAAATAGGACAAAAGGGCGCATTTAGAAATGTTGTGCTTCAAAATGTTGTTTGCAGAAGTACGCGCTCCACATTCACTGTTGTCCATTACCATCTTGCTTGGAACACACGGCACTAATAGGAAAAATCACACACACAATTTTCACCAAAAAACTAAATCCTACAGGAATTTCACCCTTTCTCGAATTATAGAAGTGGCTGCAATGAGTTCAAACGGTTGAAATTTCATCAAAAACCTGAAAATGAAATTTTACGAACAGAGAAACTGTGTTATTTTCTTCTCCAAAAACACATCTCAATACGCTTCTGCCCACGTTTAAATTACAGCAAAGTAAGGGCGCAAACGGGAGCTGTCAAAAGCGCGGGCGCGCGCATGGCTTGCTGCGCTATTGTTAGCCAAGTTTAGTCAAAAAACATTTGCTGCTTTTGCTTTTGTTATTCATTATTTGTTAATGCTCCGGCCAGCATTTCGCATGCCCTCATGGAAGATGATGTTAATAAATGGGTGCAAGCACACTGTACGGCTCTCGCACTGCAATCAGCCCACAAATCACACAAAACAGGCACGAGGCAAGGGGTTAAATGGATGAAGTTATAATTATGGGAAACACACGACGGGAAACGGGCAAGGTTTATTGCTTCCTTTGCCCGGAAGAAAGTCCAACGCCGCCCCACTGCTGTGGCCGAAGAGTGTGCATGCACTCGGGCTGGAAAAAACTTTGGCTACGCTACCGCGCTACCACACTCTCCCCAAAACCGGGGTTGCACCCGACAGCTCTGATGCTTTCAAGGATATTTAGCCCCTCACGTAAACGAAAGCTCCATCATGCAACTCCGTGAACAAGTGCAACGATTAGTGTGTATGTGTTTGTGTGCTGGCGTGCATACGAACTGTCCACGGGCACGAAATTGCAGCTATTTGTAGAATGGCGAGTGAAGCAATGCTGTCTTGGGTGTTATTATTTCCGAACCGTGCTAAAATCATAGTTTCACTGTTTCTGGACCGTTTGTGGAGCGAACAAATCACCAGACCCCCTTATCGATTGCATCTCATTGCGTTATCTCCAAAGCAGCAGCGAATTCTTGGCATTCCAGCCGCGTATCCGCTTGCAAATGCCGTGATTTTTCACATGTTTTTAATTAGCAACAACAGCTCAGCTCATTCCGCACTGCTTGGAGCTTGGTAGGGTATGAATGCAGTCGATTATAGTACGGGGCGGCCGACCATCAATAAATAGGTCGCGCAGCGTCGTCTCGCCGTTTTCAAAAGATGCCCTTTTCGCGTGGCGTCACGTCCGTTGCGTCTTCTGACACGTTTCGTTTTTTTTTTT
>AXCO02009401.1:0-14353 GCA_000473525.2 Anopheles melas
AACACACAACAATCGATGGGAGTCCCGCAGCTAATGGGAGTTGAAGGGGGGTTTCAGGGGAACGGGGACGAGGGGCAAGTTCTCCAGGATGGAAGACAAAAGGGAGCGACTGTGTGTGTGTGTGTGTGTGTGTGTGTTTGTGCCGTGGTTTTGAAACAAAGAACGAACATTGTCGACTTTGCAAAGCTTCCTCCCTCCTGTCCTTCGTTCGCGTTTAGTACACCGTAGTAGTGTGACGACCCGAAACCCGAACCCGACCCGAAGTGACTTTCTTTCACTTTGCTTCCGTCCCCTCGTCCGCCCAGCCCAGCCACCGCAATAAAGTTTGCGGAATGTGCTGTTGGGCAGGAAAAATTAGCAATTTTACAATTCATCTAGCATACCCCCCTCCCGCCACCGTCCCTGCCCTTCAACCCCACTCCTTGTGTGTGTGTGTGTGTGAGTGTGATCGGCACGCTAGGACAGCCGCCTGGCAGCACACCACGGGTCGCCTCAGTCGAGGGCAGAACGTGCTCCGGTGCTGACCAGAGCGGACCTCTCTACCGAACCGAGCGTGTGCCGTGATTGCGTGTTGAGGTGTTTGCATTGTTGTGTGTGTGTGTATGTGTGTGTGTGTGATTTTGCAAATCTCTCCGCTCTCGCGCAACCGCATCCTCTGCTGCTGGTTCTGTTGGGGACACGATCTTTGGACAACCGAACTCAACACCGATCAACCGATTCTCGTTCAACCTTGGAAGGAAGCTGGTGTGGTGTCGTCTTCGGAACAGAACGAAACACACACAAAACGACACGCCTCACACTCCACCATTGGGCCAGGTTGGGCAATGCACCAGCTCGCCAGGCAGGCGTGAAGTAACACCGTGCGAAACCTAGACCCAACGCCTTTTGCCGCGAATGTTCGACAGCGAGGAGGAGTCTGCGTTCGTCATACTGACCGCACCGATGTATCATCCGCACCACTATGGCGGTGGCGGCATCGGAGGCATCTACAGTCAGGTTCGAGCATTGTGTGTGTGTGTGTGTATGTTTTTGGGGAAGTTTCAGTGAGTTCGTGGATTTTTTAGAGTAGTTTTCCTTGAGGAATTGGAGGACCCTGATGAAGTTGATCTCAGTTTTCACGGAGAAGATGAAAGTCTTGGGGGTCCAGCATACCTTCAAAGATAGTTTATAGTGCTCTGGTGTAGAACACAACTAACTATTATAAGAGAACTTTGAAAATTGGTACATTGAACATCGTTGGTACATATTCTGAGCTATTGTTCTGGAGAAACCACTAGAAAACATTCTTGGTTGATGGGCCAATCGGAGTTCTAGGACGTTTTCTAAAGCAGCATACAGCAGATTTAGCATAGCTTTGCTACAGAGCTCCTGCCCAGGGCTGCTCTACGTGCACAAACTACCTGGAACTCCACAACGACCTCAAGGACAGTGGCCGTAGTATCTTGATGTAGCATCTAACAATGATAGTACGACATCTGCAGTATTTCTGACAAAGAATTGGCACAGATATGTAGAACGTTGTTTGTCTGCGCAATGACTAGATCAAACAGTTCCTAGGATATCTTCGAAATGTACTCCAGCTTTTGATTGTGCTATAATGTCTGGAACTGGAACGCCAAGAATTCTGGGACACCTTACTCTCATACTGTAACCAACTCTAGGGTGACGATATCTCGGGAGTTTTTGCAGATATTTTGAGTGGAAAAAATCTTGGAATCAGTCTGTTGTTCTGAGCTATTATTTTCGAAACTGTGCCTGAAGATCTATCCGAACTTTCCACGATGTTGAAGCGTCTGTAGTGCTCCGGTGCAGAATTGAGCCTCGTTTACGGGTAATTCTTCAGTGTTTCCGTGCTCCAAAGACGACGACCACCATGTGTGTCGGTGTGTTTGTGTGTGTGACGACATCCCGCAGTCTGATATAACGACCAGTCCGGTGTGGATTTGTGGCTGGTCGCCAAAGGATGTCGCCAAATACTCGCCCACACCCACACCCACCCCGTGCCGAAACCCAAAGTAGGTTGCGTCCGTCCCGTGCGCCAGGTACAATTCCAGCTGCACCGCGCACGTGTCCAACAATGTCCAATTTCCCGCAAACGTCCTCACGTGTGTGTTTGTGTTTGTTTCGCTTTTCTCCAGTGGAATGTTTCCAGCGGAACCCGGCACGGTACTGGCAAGCACTTCCGGGGTGGGTGGGAAAACCTGGAGCCTGTGAGCGATGGCCTAGTGACATACAAAAAAAAAACCGTGCTTGTGGTCTGTTGGGGAGGAGGTTTGCATAAATTATGCTCGCCGTACGGCTTTGCGGCCGGAATGTGGACTACGCCACAATAGGGACACGACCGGTGGGTTGACAACTTTTGCTGCGTCTTGGCGAATGGGACATTTCTTACCCCTTGGGGACTTGTTGTTGGAGCACACAACAGCCCAAAAATTCTGTAGAAAGTAGGGAGCTAAAAAAGATATCAAAAGACATACCAACACACAACCATATATACATACATTTACAGCGTAATGACACCCGTAGACGATTGGCTTAAATACTACGTCCCTGCTGTTTGGGGCAGCACACGGTGTTGTTTGGAGACTCTCGGACAATGTCTCGGCAGGGGGGTGGGAAAAACTGACTCCCCACAATTCCATTCAGTGTGCCGGACGGTAAACCGAATGAGGGCTATAAAGTTGGGCGCATTTCGGTCGCTGCGTCTGGGCAGCAAATTCTGGGGAAACCGTGCCTGGGACCTCGGCATGGTGCAAAATTACTGTATTTAAGCCTGACCCACTGTTGGCGCTCGCTCGTTCGCGAAGAAACGCGCTCAAAACTCGATTGCATGTCGATAGCTCACGTCACGGTGCCGGTCAGCATTCCCAAGGACTCACCGCCCTGCCCTGCGCGATGTAGGGAGCCGGGTGAAAATGAACAAGCGTGGGGACCGCAATAAACAAACGCGTCGTTAAAAACGCGTAATGTGTTCCTCACAGGGTATGGGGCTGGTGCGGGGACTGCTAATAATCCACCACAGAGCACTGATTCGAAATACGTTTGGCTTTTCCTTTTTTCTTTTCTCTCCCTTTTTTTCGCAACTCCGCTTCCAACTCCTCCCCCCCCCCCCCCCCCCCCCCCCCCCCCCCCCCCCCAAGCCAACCCCCGCCGCCCTTTTTTTTTTTCCCCCCCTTTTTTTCCCCCCCCCCCCCTCCCCCCCCCCCCCCCCCCCCCCCCCCCACCAGCCGGCCAGCTACGGCAAAAAGAACGGCGTGTGGTACGCCTCGCCCGGCAACCAGGGATGGGGCAGCGGTGCCGGCCCGGCCCGACTCGGACGCAAACCGTCGGTCACCGAGGTGGACAACATGCCGTCCGGCAGCCTGAAGCCGAGCGCCGGGCGCGTGATTAGAATAATCAACAGCCACGATCACAGCGTGCAGGTAAGCCCGAAGGCCTTCCCTCGTTTTTGGGGGGAGAGGTGCGTCGGAACACTTTCGCGTGTAACGGAATCGCATCCTGTAACCCCCCGTGTTTAGTGTCGCGTGCTGCTGAACCTGCGCACATCGCAACCGTTCGAGGAGGTGCTGGAGGATCTCGGCCAGGTGTTGAAGATGATCGGAGCCAAAAAGATGTATACCAGCAACGGGCAGGAGGTGCGCAGCTTCTCCCAGCTGCGCAACGAGTTCGCCGAGGTGGAAACGTTCTACCTGAGCAACACGCCGTCGCTGCCGGTCGGGGCGCTCGGGCCGGGCGTCATACCGCCGTCGCCGGGCCGCCGGTCCCGCTCGCGGCTCGGCGGCTCCGTGCCGGACGATCTGTCCAAGACGACTGCCCGGCAGCGCGCCCGCAGCAAGAGCCGGCCGCGCGTCCTGTACGCGCCGGAGAACGAGCTGGTGCGCGCCTCGTCCGACTATCCGCTGCTGGACGCGATGAAGGAGGAACCGACGCGCATCACGATCCGCGGCCTGCGCCGCACCTTCTATCCGCCGCTGCACCATCCGCCGATCGACAATGCGCCGCCGGACAAGAAGCTGTCCCTGTTCTGGGTGTAAGTATTCGTCTTAAAGGGTTACCGAACCCCTCTGTTGTTCCGTTCAGCTCATTCAGTTGTTTCCGTGGATAAAACGGAAAATTCTGGACAAGCGATAAAGTGCCTAGGCAGCTTGAAAGAGTTATTTAACATGAAGACTAGTCAACATGAAGAGCTATTCATCAATTTTTCACTCTCGAAAAGGGTTACTTCATCCCACAGAATGATTTAATTCACTGCGATAGAGTTACTAGCGTTTGCATGGACTATATTCGGTTTACTGTAGAACCAAACACAGAGATAACTAATTTCATTCCATGAACATCCTTTGAATGGTCAATTAATGAAGCTGATTTGCAAAAATAAATCTACGACCTTGCGAGCTGTCTTTCGTCACTTACCCGGATTTGTTGCCTTGGCGGAAGAGGCCGTTCGTGTAGGCAAGTAACTCTACCTTCGACTGTTATCAATTCCTCCTCAGTTTTCGCGACAAAATTGTTGGAGTAGAGCATTCCCATGTTGGTCCAAAAATTCTCGACGGAACACAACAAAGGGAGATGTTGGACCCAGGTTCGTAGACTAGATTACTCATATCGAAAGCCCATCAAAAGTCGTTTGAAATGATCGGATTGCGATATCTGCTGCTTCATATGTTTGTACATGTCTCCTAGGTACTATTTTACTGTACTGGCCAGTTGCATCGACCTCCAGGCTAAGCGAACGCAGCGATGTAGCCACTTGTATCTCGGGATTGATCTTTCTTTGAAGCTTCTTGTCTCTGATTGTTCTCTAATCGTGCCAAGATGTTGTAGATGCCGGAACAGGCTTTTACGATGTCCTCAAACTGTCGCCCGATGTCTGTTTTAGACGTTACGGCGTGCCCTACTTTGATCGCTCACTGAACGAAGATGCTTCACTATTTTTGGCCTTCGACTTAGTAGAGGTCTCAAATTTTGTCTGCTGAATCTTTTTTTTTAATTTTTTTTTAGATGCTTTTTATTGAAAGTGAAATTAGCTTTATGCTAGTGCGGGTGGAGATTAACCCAAACGTTACTTATCGTGGAGAGAGAAATAACTCATCTAAAGACCTATTTAATTTATCATCAATGATTTGATTAATTCTGAGCGAGTAACTACTCTGGGCATTAAATCTTTGAGGTTGCGATTCATCTTTAGAAAGTATTATTAAGCTCTCGAAGTATTTCATGACTATGGATTGTATAAGTATAACTTTATTTCGACGCTGGAGAATTTATTTTCCATGTCGCATGCGTATCTAGAAGAGCGATGAACTGGCTCTTTTGAACGCGAACTGTTTGCGTTACGTAACTCATGGATAGCCCCGACCATGTAGGCTCTTTAAGAACAACAAACAAACCATCGCATCGATCCGGTTCGAAGGACCCAACTAGCTCACGTGTCCGTTTCCGCTCCTGTTTCGCCCACAGCCACGGCTACCGTGGAATTGATTCCAAGCGCAACCTCTGGGTGCTGCCGTCGGGCGAGCTGCTCTACTACGTCGCCGCCGTCGCCGTGCTGTACGACCGTGAGGAGGACGCCCAGCGCCATTATACCGGTCACACAGAGGACATCATGTGGTAAGCGTAGCGGCCGTTGTTCGCTACCGCACTCAAACACTCATCGTGCTGCTGCTACTCTCTTTCTCTCTCTCTCTCTCTCTCCCTCTCTCTATCTCTCTCTCTCTCTCTCTATCTCTCTCTCTCTCTTTCTCTCCCCAGCATGGAGGTACATCCGTCCCGGGAGCTGGTCGGGTCGGGCCAGCGGGCCGGCCGGGACCGGAAGTCCCAGGCGCACGTGCGCATCTGGAGCACCGAGTCGCTGCAGACGCTGTACGTGTTCGGCATGGGCGAGCTGGACTCGGGCGTGATTGCGGTCGCCTTTTCGCAGCTGAACGGTGGCAGCTACATCCTCGCGGTGGACGCCGGCCGCGAAAGCATCCTGTCCGTCTGGCAATGGCAATGGGGCCATCTGCTCGGCAAGGTGGCGGTAAGTGGCTTGTGGCCGGAAGCGGATCGCGACCTAAATTCTCCACCTGCAATTTAGCGCCGTTTCGGAGGGGTTGCGAAACTTTTCCAACCATCCTCCTTTACCCGGTTTACCTTCAGCGCCCTCCCGCTCTCTATCTGTCGCTTGGGAAAGGCATAATTGAAAACTTTTGTGCCCAACACTTTAACACCTTCGCTCGCCCATGGGATGGGTAACGCGGCACAAAAGCAGGGGACGGAGGGGGGGGGAGAAGCGGAAGAGGTTTGTTGATTTGTTGGGTCCCACACAAAACATTGTGGGCAAGCATAGTGGTGTGGTTGAACTGCAACATGGCGTGCGCGGTTTGCCACCGGCGGCGGAAACTCGTTTCGAAACTTTTGGCTTGGCTAATAAACACCCAACGCTTGCTCATGGGACAAGCGGAACGGGGGTCCTGCTGCCTGGGTGTGTGCCTATCCTCGGCAAAGTTTGGCCTGGAGGTGTTTACCAGTATGTTTAGGCGTAGAATTCAAAGTGATGCAATGGCGTTTTTGAAGCCGTATGTGGCGTACAGTGGCAGCAATTCTTATAAGTGCGTCCTCGTTTTTAGGCATTTGCTGACATTCATAGTGTGCCATACGATCAATTTGTTCTTAGGAATTCATATAAAGCACAGCTCGCAGAAAAGGTCTTTTCCATTTGTCGTTTGTAATCGATATAATTATATTTATTTGCTCTAACGATACATCATGTATTGCAAATTGATCTCATTTGATTCCTCGATAGTCTACATTCCTGGATTATGGCATTAAAAGATTAGTAACTGATAAGGACTTAACCTCAATTATAACGCTATAGAAATTTCAGCGCTTTTCGGGTGTAACAGACACACTACGTTACGTACACACCCAAGACATCGTAATTCTACTGCAACATATAAACGAACGCTTCCCTCACCCGTTCCAGACACTGCAAGAAGGCATCTGGGGCGCCACGTTCCACCCGCTCGACGATAATCTGCTAATCACACATGGCCGGGGCCATCTCGCGTTTTGGCACAGACGGAAAGACGGTTTCTTCGAGAAGACCGACATCATCAAACCGGTACGCCTGCCCAGCAATGTCATTTCGGCAAACCCACCCTTTCAAACGCTCTCTTTCGTTCTCGATGCCTGCAGCCTTCGCGAACGTTCGTCACATGCGTCCAGTTCGAGCCGGACGGTGACGTCATCACGGCGGACAGTGACGGCTTCATCACGATTTACAGCGTCGACGCGGACGGTGCGTACTTCGTGCGCATGGAGTTCGAGGCGCACAACAAGGCGATCAGCTGCCTGGTGATGCTGTCCGAGGGTACGCTGATATCGGGCGGCGAGAAGGACCGCAAGATAGCGGCCTGGGACTCGCTGCAGAACTACAAGCGCATCACCGACATTAAGGTAAGGGATGCTCCTCGTTGCCACTTCCAACTTGTATCTTCCAACTTCTGCTTCCGGTTTTGCAGCTTCCCGAGTCGGCCGGCGGCGTACGCTCGATTTATCCGCAGCGACCGGGCCGGAACGATGGCAACATCTACGTCGGCACGACGCGCAACAACATCCTCGAGGGTTCGCTGCAGCGTCGCTTCAACCAGGTTATCTTCGGCCACGGCAAGCATCTGTGGGCGCTGGCCGCCCACCCGGACGACGAGGTGTTTGCGACCGGCGGCCACGATAAGTACGTGGCGCTCTGGCGCCGCCAGAAGCTGATCTGGACGACCTCGGTCGGGTACGAGATCATCGCGCTTGCGTTCCACCCGTACGGGGCGGCACTGGCGGCGGGCAGCTCCGAGGGCCACCTGATTGTGATCAACGCCGAGAACGGTGCCACGATGCTGACGATTCGCGTCTGCGGCTCGCCGCTCAATGCGGTCGAGTTTAACCAGGGTAAGTCGTGGCGGCATCTGCTTCAAAGCCTGCTTCCGGAAGGTTCTGCATTCGGCTTCAACGTCTTCCTGTTCTTCTTCGTCTCCTTCTCCCGCAGTCGGTGACATGATAGCGATCGGCTCGCAGAACGGCAGCATCTACCTGTTCCGGGTGTCGCGCGACGGCTTCTCGTACAAGAAGATCAACAAGATCCGCGGCTCCCAGCCGCTAACGCACCTCGACTGGAGCAGCGAGGGCAACTTCCTGCAGTCGGTGACGGTCGACTTCGACCTGCTGTTCTGGGACGTCAAGTCGCTGTCGCCCGAGAAGAGCCCGATCGCGATGAAGGACGTCAAGTGGATGACCAGCAACTGCACGGTCGGCTTCCTGGTGGCGGGCCTGTGGAACAACCGCTACTATCCAGCACCGTCCAACACGATTATCACGACGACGGCCCGGACCGCAGCCCAAGATCTGGTGGCGGCCGGCGACGCCGACGGCTACCTGCGCCTGTTCCGCTACCCGTGCATTACGCCGCGGGCCGAGTTCACCGAGGCGAAGGTGTACTCGGGCACGCTCGCAGCCGTCAAGTTCCTGTACGGCAACCATAGCCTGGTGACGGTCGGCGGCACCGACGCGTCGCTCATGATCTGGGAGCTGACCGAGGAATAGCCACTGTGGCCGCCGTGGCGCACCGGGGTCGGCGTCGCCGCAGCCGCCGGGTCTCCCTCACCAGCAGGTAATCCTAGCACCGTACTACCCGTAGCAAGCAACCATCACCATCATCCAATCCACCCTCCAATCCATCGCCGGCCGGATGCCGGCCCGATCAGCGTCACCGGCGAGGGCATCGGGCCGCCGCTGGCACCACTGTTGTCCCCAGCGGGCGCCCCACCGTCCACCTTGGTCGACCGTCTCAGCGCACAGCCAGCCACTAACGGTACAGCCGATCGTCTATGGGTATTTATATACAACCAACACCGCCGATCCTCCCCTCCCCCCTTTTTTCTCTTCCCCACTCAATGTCTTGGCGTCACCCGAAACAAGATTCCCTTCTACTATGCTGCCACTCTCTGTACTCTGCATCTATGTACGCGATCCTCTTCCCTATCTTTTATACCTTTGGGACATCTTTCTCACTCTCCCTCTCTATTCTTACTTAGTGATCTAACCTAAAGCAGTAGTAGTAACATGCACTGTGTAACGTGTAGTACGCCCTTTTTTATACCAACCAAGTCCAGCTGAGCGGATCTTTCAGCGTAGGCGTAGCTACTAACTGCAGCATGAACTGGCAGCATTCCTCCTCACAACACAACTGCTTATTATAGTTCCTTCGCCTGTCTTGAACTCTCTTTCTCTCCCTCTCTCTTTCTCTTTTCACCTCTCCACAACAACGTTTTTTTTTCTAGTCCTTGCTGGCAACTCTTGTTCCCTTGTCGCTGAGGAGTAAACATTTTCTAGCAGTAGTAGTAGTAGTAGTAATAGTAGTGATAGTTCGTCGCCGAACAGGCTGGTAGAATTTTTGTGCACCATTCTCCAGTGTACGCAGCTTGCTCGGAACGTTTTACTTTTGATTAATGATGTTTTGTGTTTTTGCGTTTTGTAGTACGCCTTAATTTTGTTTTTCCCAGGAATCTTTTATGTGACAATCAACCCACGATGTAGGGGTATCTTTTATTTTTGTTTCCCATTTTAAGACACTTTTGGACGACGGCCGTTCAATGTTTTGCTGGCAAGCCTTGAGACACTATCTTCTTAACACTCTCCAGCGCAAACGCGTGCAGCGTCAAGCAGAACACACTCCACACTTCCTTTCCAACAGCAGCTCGAGAGATTCAGCAGCGTCCGATCACCGTTGCGGCGTACCGCGATCACCGGCAATGGTTGCTGTACTGACCAAAGACGGATCGGTTTCGGCTCGCTCACCAACCGTTCGTCACATTGTTCTCACACTTCTACGCGCATCGCTCTACCTTGCAGTACCTTCCACAAACACAAACTAACCCATTTTTCTAACCTTGCTCATAACGCTTGAGCGTGTAGTAGTGGACACTGCTAACAGTCAAAAATTGGCTCGCTCGGATGTATTGTTTCGTGTGTGCGTTTTTATACGTTTATCAAAATTTTTATCATTATTGCTTTATCTTTATTTCGCTCTCGCTCAGTAGTGCGCCCGTACTATTGCGTTCGCTATCGCTCTTCGCTCACACAGTACACGATTCGGACTGTTAGTTTGCTTACCACTAACCAACACTACCTACTGTTCTGTTCTGTTGGAGGAAGCACACAGCAAGGGCTGGGGGGAGAGCCAACACCGTTCGCCAATTCATCAGACCATCGCCTTTCCGTTCACAGCACCAGCGCGCACTCACACAATCGGATCGCATGAAACAGGTCGCCCGAACCGTAATCACCGTGCTCAATCTACTCAATCTACTCACACAATCGCATCCATCGTTATCAATCGCTGTGCTACCGTGTAACCTGCCCTCCCGTTTGCCACGCTGTTGGGCAGTGCTCTGATCGCTCATCGAACTCGCTCGGGACTTACAGGACTGTGCGTTTTAAAAGGCTCAAATGCTTTGGAGTAGAAAACAACGGTCAATGGCCAAGTGGAAGCGAATATTCTGTTCTGTTCTGCACATCACATTCGTCATCGGTTTTCTTTTAGTTAGTTAGTTAAACGTATATTTGTACTTTGATTTCCTTTACAGTTGATTTTTCAAGTTTTACAAGATGCAGCACGTATGCTTTACAGGTTATTTTTCTTATACGTACTATTTTGATTTTCTTTTAAATTTCTTCTTTTTCTTCTTTGGCTCAACAACCGTTGTCGGTCAAGGCCTGCCTGTACCACTTGTGGGCTTGGCTTTCAGTGACTAATTGAATTCCCCCCATAGCAGGATAGTCAATCCTACGTATGGCGGCACGGTCTATTTGGGGATTGAACGCATTACGGGCATGTTGTTAAGTCGTACGAGTTGACGACTGTACTACGAGACCGGCTTTCTTTTAAATTTACTTTGTGCAATATGTGACTAATGAATGTAAGATAGTATACCTCGATATCAATAATTGAGGATTTTTACTGTCAATTTGCCATTGTAGTATAGTAATCGGTTTTCGTTAAATTTCACTTTGGCGTTTTAAACCCTCGATTAGGCACATACTCACTCTAGCCCGCTAAATAATAGGACCAATTATGTGACTAGAGTGTGAGAGCAAAAATGTGTCAAACATGCTAATTTTATATTATGATTCGTGTGAGATACATCGATATGTCTCTCGTTTGACAATTTTAACTGAACGAAGGACATTTGCATCATCTGACTCAAACGAAGACCGATTTTGTCTAATAGCTTTCCGTCAGATTAAATCTACTGACAAAGAATGCCACTTCAGATCAATTTGGTAGCAATGTATCATGTTAACGAAACTCATTTTTAAATGAAATTAGAGAAGTCTCCAACAAGTTTGTATAATACCTATTTTTATTTCCGTTCGTGTAGAGGGGTTTTGTTCGAAACCTTTCCATTTGAATCAGCTAATCGTCACTAATGAAGTACCAGTGGCAAGTTTGAGTCCGGCGTAATCGGGATTGCCTTGGAAAATGTGAGGCTGCATAGTGAGGTTCCCCATAAAACTAAAAAGTTGGTTTCTTTCCTGGTAATTCTTGTTGGACAATGCATTATCTTCTTCTTCTTACTGGTCTTTGTGGAGCAGGAAGTATTATTCTATGCTCTAAACATGTATGTTTTATATAGACATATTCAAAGTTATAAGGTCCTGCATGTATAATACCGACAACGGGGCCCTTTCCGTTGTAAGTTCGTAGGCTGAAATTTCAGCCTGTCAGCTGTTTGCATTGTATAGCAGTTTTTGAGCAACTATCCAAGTGAGTATAATATACAGGTGGGCTTATCCCAAGGTGTATGAATTTAGAAGACTGATTTTTATCGCTTCTGCTTCTGAATGAAGATTTTAAGAGTGTTTTGAGTATCCTTCAAGCCTCAAGAAAGCTTGTTTGAACAAAATTTTTTACGCATCCTGTCAAAAAGTGATATTCAAATTTGGTTTTAAAAAAACATACCATGAGACCACCTGGACTACATACACTTTGATTCTAGATTTCACCACGAGATCTCTTTAATGCACCTTAAATGTAAACAACACCTTGTTTTGCTATTTTTCGAGCAGGTACTCGTATCTAATTCTAACTTTGAGGCTAGAATAATCTAGACTGAAAATTGCAGGCTAGTTTTATGTGTGTTTTTTTTATGGAATGTTTACATGATTTCATCCTTCAACTGTCAAACTCCATACAAAAAACTGACTAAAATCGCGAAGGGTTCCAACATTGGTTTATAACTAATATATTTTGAGTAACTTAAAAAGTATTTAAAAAAATACGTTATTTTACCTAATTATCGTTATTTACATAACACACAAATAATTCCTTTAAAGCCTTTAACACAATAAAGCCCAAGACAATCCCGAGTACGCTGGATTCAATAGCAGATTCATTCTTCTGCACTTGACAATAGCAGATTCATTCTTTACCCGACCAGAATAGAGTTAACAGTACCAAATTGAGGGTTTACGACGCCACAGTGAATTGTGAATCTTGCTCGATGCTCTAACCTACCTTTCGATGTACGCTTAGAGCCGCCTGTCCAAGCGTGTGCTTTCGTCATTCCGTATCATGCCACGTATCACGTTGATACTCCTTCCATTCGTTCACCTCCTGTCACATTTGTCTTACCTGTGGACACGTTTTCTCTTTCTCTTTTCTCTTTCTCTCTCTCTCTCTTTCTCTCTTTCTCTCTTTCTTTTCTTTATTTTGTTTCGTGCGTGTGTGTGTGTGATAACTTTACGCATTTTTGTTTGTCCATTTATCGTTCATTTCATCTCCATTGTACAATTTTCAAATTGGCTCTCTCTCTCTCCTGCTCCTACGATTTAATTCACCTGGCACACTGTATGCGAATTGGAATTTCGGAATTGCTATGACGCACACTCTCCTTGTACACACACACACATACCTAAACACACTGGCACCGATTCACGCAACGGAAAATCCTTCCAACGCATCACTTACAATAACAACAAAACACACACACACACACACACTCACGCGCCTCATCGTTGCGCCCCCTTTCATTGCTGCGCGGTGTTGCGGTGGGTGGGAAGAGTCGATCTCGATTCACCGGACGACCTCCTCTTTTTGTTGTAACTCGTTTGCGCAGGACCAGGATCTGTCACCACCACCAGCCGGTGGTACCGGGGGTGAGCGGAGGGCCCGTACCATACCCGCCCGTGTCTGCCGGGCGCAGGGAAAGCAGACCGCGCAGGAGGAGGCAGAGGAGGAGGACGAGGAGGACGAAGAGGAGGAAGACGAAGAGGAGGACGAGGACGACGGCGTTCGGCGTCGCACGACCTTCGGGCTGGGCAACGAGGGCGACGACGAGGGCGAAAATGACTCGGAGGAGGGCGGGCAGCAGGCCGCACTGCAGCCCCCGGCCGCCGCCAGCCAGCCGGACCAGCCGATGCAGCAGCGGCGCATCCGCAGGCTGAGGTCGCGCGGCCGCAGCGCCAACTACCAGCGGCGGTATCGGGCGCGCGGCACGGCCGAGATGACGTCACCGGCAGCGACCGGATCGGGCTCGCCACCGGACAGTGCGGGCCGGCGGTGCCGCCGACCCACACCCATGCCCGCCGACGACCAGCAGGAGGAGGAGGAGGAGGAGGAAGACGTTGGGGTGGAGTACGCCGTGCTGCTGCCGGACTCGTTCGCGGTGCTCGACTCGTCCTACTGGTCGCCGGCACAGTGAGCCGCGCGTGGAGTCACCTCTTAGCACTAAGCGCTCAAGACGTAGTGTTCTCTAGCGCTCACCGAGGTTCGTCGCTTGGTGCGCGGTTTGACGCGGTCGGACAGCTGGTAGTAGACGAAGGTTTGAATTGGCGGTTACGGCTCTCTCTCTCTCGGGGCAAGTCGAACGCCCACGGTAGGGATAGGCGGGAATATATCTCCTAGTAGCGTTAGCAGTACCGGACGTGGGGGTGTACTAAGTGTGTGTGTGTGGTTGGGTGCGTCCTCCATTGTGTTCCACCCGCATCCTCCTCGCGGGGGTGGTTTTTGACGCATTAGCAGGAGTTGTTGGGCGGACGGAGCCACGACGGCACGATTTTGGTGGGGATATCGACACTTTGTAGCATTGTAGAATAGCTTTGGAAGGTTTTAGGGGGTAAGAGCCCGACGGTAGTAGCCCTAGGCCCTGTGGGTGGTGGGTCCGGTGTGGCATTCATCGCCACCTACACCAGTGTAGCGCACACTGTAATCACACACACACACACACACACGTTCTCTATATGTCTCAATGACACTCTGACGTACACATATAAACACAGCCACTCATAGGGAAAGAGGAAGAAGACGAAGAAGACGAAGAAG
>AXCO02009402.1:0-13694 GCA_000473525.2 Anopheles melas
TGTGTGTGTGTGTGTGTGTGGCTAATGCGTTCCCAAAACGGAAACGAGCCGCGTCGCTGAACCATATGCCATATTGTATTGTAACCTCTATCGCCTTCCCCCAAACACACCAGGTACACGTGCGGAAATAGAGCTGGGCAAGATCATTCAAAAGGCAGGATGGAAACGGACCAGCTTCGTCATAACAACCAAAATTTATTGGAGCACAAAGTAAGAGCGCTGCCGACGTGTTGCAGCATTTCGCAGATGAGTGCGTGCATGGAGATCTATTTTTAATATTTTTACCATCGGTTGTAATCTTTTGCCAGATCCGAAGAGCGCGGATTATCGAGAAAACACATCATTGAAAGTGTCCAAGCGAGCCTGCAAAGGTTGCAGCTGCCGTACATCGACGTCATACTGGTGCACAAGGCGGACTCGATGTGTCCGATGGAAGGTGAGTTTTTCTATTTCGTTTTATTTTCCCCCCACCCCGCACTTCATTAATGGAATGGTGCCGCGCAAGAGGCCGAACCGTAGCTCGAAAACGGAATGCAAAACTAATGGCTGTTTGCGTTATGAATTGGTTGCAGAAATTGTCCGAGCAATGAATTACGTCATATCGCAGGGATGGTCAATGTATTGGGGAACGGCGCGCTGGTCACCGGTGGAGGTAAGGTGGAACACCGTTTGCACCGTGCTGTTTGCATTGAACAGGCATAGAGTATAATTAATTCAACCGTGTACTGGTCCGCAGATCATGGAGGCCTACACCAACTGCCGTCAGTTTAACTGCGTAACGCCTATCGTGGAACAGTCGGAGTATCACATGTTCTGCCGGGAAAAGGCGGAACTCTACCTGCCGGAGATGTACAACAAGATCGGGGTCGGTTTTATGGCTTGGGGTCCACTGTCCATGTATTTGGGTGATGCCCAGAATGGCGAGAAGCTCTGGATACCGAAGGGATCGTTGAAGAGCAAAAGCCAAAGCTACTCCTGGATTGAGGACGAAGTAAACAAAGAAGTAAGTGAACGATCCGCGACCAGACCGCACTGTAGCGTACATATCTGTGTTCTTTTCTTTCTATTTCTCCTCCATCTGGCGGTTATGTTGCATTTGCGCAAGGATCTGCAGGACGAAGCACGCCGGCTGTACGACAAAGCGCGCGACATTAGCAATCTGGCGGAAAAGCTGGGCTGCAATGCGGTACAGCTGTCCATAGCGTGGTCGCTCAAGCACGAACCGGTACAGTGTTTGCTGCTCGGTGCAACTTCACCCGAACAGCTGCACCAAAGCCTGCAAGCGCTACAGGTAAGTGTGATGGGAATGAGGAGGGGCTATCGCTACGCCGATATTGAATCGTATTTTAATAAATAAGTACGCATGCACCTGAGTCCATAGCCAAGAACAGTTTGATGGCTTTTATGCACCACATCTTATTTACAGACAGTGATTTTGGGATGAAGTTTGTCGTACAATAAATCAATTTTGGTTTACTCAATTTACAGTTACTGCCACGGCTATCGACCGGTGTGATGCTGGAGATAGAACGCATCCTCGAAAACAAACCGGTGCGTCCACCGCCGATATCTACGCTTGCGCTTCGGTGACAATCAGCCTGCCCCCCGGGGCCTCCTAGCGAAAGCGGAGTTCCGTGTGGGGCAGAATCGCCTAAAGAGGAAGACATTAGCATGGGTGAGGAGCAGAAAGAATCGCAAAAGATTAGCTTCTGCGAAATTCAGTGACAAAACGAGAATTTAGTAACCAGTAACCAATTTGTAAACGTCGTCACTAGTGTTACGGAACGTAGCTCAACACTAACGCTTCAAGACCGCTGCCAAACACCAGCAGCACAGCAGCAACAGCAACAGCAGCACCAGCACCAGCAAACGCATCAACAGCGCCGGCTGTCCGGCTATCCGCAGCAGCCGCACCAGCCACAGCCTCAGCAGCATCAGCAGTATCAGCAGCGTCAGCAGTGCAATAATCAACAGCAGCGAATGCAAAAGCAGCTTGTAAGGCACCCGAAGCTTTGGAAGCAGCGGCATGACCGCAGCGTGCTGAAGCCGAGCCTGCTAAGCCTGGAGTCGCTGAGCGTTAGTTTGGAGAGTCTGTTTTACGAGCAGAACGGTTTAGATAGCAAATTTAACAATTCCTCCACGGCAACCGGTACGATGCAGTCGACAAGCAGTACGGTTAGCACGACCAGCGAAGCTACTGGGCTGGCTGAGGACAAGCAGCAGGCACGCCAATTAGTAGACTGCTTGAAGTCAATTGACAACACGTTGATGGGTGAGAAACGGATTAGGTATAAGATTTCGTACAGCTTCAAATCGCTGGACAGCAATTGTAAGTCGTTATTCAACATTCTGCGCGGCAAAGGTAGCGCCAACGGGGTAGCACCTGCTAAACAGGCACCGTTGCCGGAAGATTGTAAGCAGCCGACGCCATCCTCCAACGCTCTCGTGACTGCACGGCACGTACACCAGAATGGGTTTCGAATGCTGTTTAACCGTAAGCTGTTGAGTGATCGCAGGGACAGTGTCCTCCTTGCACCCTGCGTTGACGTGATCGATAAGTAGAAGTGGATGCAAAAGGGTATACTGAGTCATGAGGGTCTTCCACTGTTCAGCTCCCACATGACTGGCTCAATCTTCAAAGCAATCGACGTTTGCAGAACGTGTCCCGAATATCGGGGAAAAGCAACCAGGTGGCTGGTTATGTGAAGCTACAGTCCAAAAATAAATTACTGCTGCTTTCGGGGTTTGTTGTCTGCTACTTCCACTCATAAATAGTAGCAGTATCAGTCGATGCGGTGGTTATCAGACGCTTTGTTGACGTGGCACAGTGAATTGGACGTCTTGGTGATAAACAGCAAGACGTCCAACAAATGGGAACAAGGCGAAATATGCAATTGCAACAAACACACACAAATGTTGTTAACGTCTATACTTATGATGTTAAAATTCTTATAACTATTATTCACAGATTCTTATCGTTGTCTCGTAAGATAAAAGCTCTTCGCTACGAAGCTTACAATAAGAAGGTGCCGATAATGAGCCAGCGGGCAGTAGACCATTTTGAAGGCAATATCTCGCAAGTATAGTAAGCTTTCTGATTATGAGAAAAAAAATATCACCCACACCCACACAATTGAAACACTCTTTCGCACATGAAACACACATTGAAACGCGGCGCACCGAACGGAAACAAGGGCGAACCAGTATAGCTAGTAGCAGTGGAAACGAAATGCGTTAATTTACTTCAAACACTCGGGCGAAAGGATAGCCTATAAAACGATAATTCTATTTCTAAGAAAGAGCCTATACCAGTAGAAAGAAAAACTAACAACAATGTTTCAGAAACTCACTCACTATCTATATACTTATACTCGTATCGTTATAATATGTTGCTTCCGGATCTGCTACGAAAGGCTCGTGATTGATAAAAAAAAAAACATATAAGCGGAAAACAAACAACTAAAACAACAACAAAAAAGATTACCATTAATCGAACAGCCTGAAATAGCCTTTACGTGTCACTGTTCAAAGGCAAACGCGAGTATAGCGGAACGCGAGTTAAGCTAAGCCGAACGAGAAGATAACTATGAAAAATGACAATGCAATAGCAAAACATTGAACACACAGCCACACACACGCTCTATTACACAAAAATCATTAACTCGCTCTTTAACTACCGCTCTCGATTTTGCTACCAGCATACTAATGAAAGCAATTTAAAAAGGTACAGCATATCATCATTAGTTAGGTTTAAAGGTGATAAAGGACAGCAAATAATTTATTGTTTTGCATTTAATGCATCATTTCTTGGCAAATCTCTAAACGTCTGAACGTTTACTCGTACCGGAACAGATTTGTGGTTGCTTCACGTTTTATATACACTTAGTTGATGTGTAACGGGATGGCTATGTTTAATTATTTTCTAGATATGCTAAACTATACACCATGCAACAACTTGAGTTTAGATATGTAAAGCTAAAATAGCGATAAGAACGGGTTAAAAGCTTAAACAAAGTCACTAATCGAAACTTCATTGCTCACCGGGTGCGATCGAGCGTGAACTCTGTTTAGCAAAAACTGTTGACTTTAGTAGGGAAATTGTGCTCATGTAAATTTAAATTATAGATTTCTATTCCCTCTTTAACACCTTGGGAATCTGAAAAATAATTAGTTTGGCGCGAGTAAGTAAGTAAACTTACTCATTTATTTCCGACAAAGTGGCGGTGATACAAGCTGATGTGAGACGTAAAATCAAATCTAGATGACGTCGAATTTGTTTTGCCAATCGGAATTTATTGAACAGCTACAGCAGCAACAACATGAACAACATCAGCCTAAAGTGATTTTTACAAGTATCAAGCCTATGAGCCGCAATATCGATTAGTTAGATAGATATAAAGTAGATTAAGAAAATGAACGCGATATGAAAGCGTTAAGGCATGTTTTAGGGAGAATGCTACAAATTACTTGGGATATTCTGTTCTTTCACTTTTTTTTCGAGCTCTCCAGTGGCTATATGAACATAACATGAAAAGAAGAGTGAAATGAGTATGGAATGACACCATTACATGGGGAACGGATTACAATAGCTTGGATTGTTTCGAGGTCCGTAAGCTACCCCAAGAATGCTTTATTGATTATAATCGCGATAAAAGGGAATGAAACATACGGCAAAAGCTAATCATGCATAGCGTGGTATACTATAACAGTCAACGGTGGTAGCAGCACAATGGCAAAAAAAAGATATTAGCAGCAAGCTTAACTCATTTGTGAAGAAGAAATCAAAACAATGGAAAGCATCCGTCAACATTGCGACTAATGAAAATTGAACGATTATTCCATCCTGCTCGAGCAGCATCCTAAGCTCGATAACAAGTCTTTGTCGAATGTGTTTATTGATTGTTTATAACAAGGAAATGTTCAAAACTACATTATTAAACTAACAGCCGATAAAGCTGTGTAAATGCAAGTAACGGCAAATTGACCGTATGCCAGTCGGAAATGAGTATTATTTCAGTAAATCATATGTAACAAAACACAAAACAAAAGCGAATAATATAAATAAGCAAGCACCCCAAAACTAAATCTCTAATGGGGGGTAGAGGTAAACAAAAGCAAACCAACTAAACTGAAGCTTGTCGCCTACAAACAGCAACGCCAGGCTGTTGAAATGAACAGTAAACCACATGCTAAACACACTCGTCTCACTCGTTCGAGAACTCGGAAGCTGTGCGTACGGGATTGATGCAGCATGGCGTAATGTCCGCGCAAGTAACATTTTTTGCAATATCATTCTAATAGCAATGTAGTTCAACTAAGTTAAAATGAAACTCTTTCCAGGACATGAATCTGGACGAGAGCATTAGGAAAAACAAAACTCGAGAATAATATAAATATATATATTTAATAAATAGTATATACATCTTATAACAACAACAAAAGAAAAGTTAAAGCAAACAAACAATAATTTTACTATCTTCAGCTCTGCCAAAAGTGCATCTTTTAGAATAATTATAAATCAAAACAAACCAGTGGGACATGGGGAAATCGACACGAGGATGTGAATCTGCACGGGGCTTCTCTTTCATGCTCTACCAATTCGTCGTATTTAATGGAGTACGTATCGATGGAATGATATGTACAGGGGTATGTGGTTAGCAATGTGAATGTGCAGGAACACAAACACAGTGATCCATCCTGATATTTATGTATAGTAGCAAACAAGAGTAACGACATAAAAGAACAACAATAACAGAACGATAAAAGTCCAGCTCTCTTATGAAGTGATTCTACTACTTTAGGTATATTCATTTTGAAAAGGAATAAAAAAAAACGAACAAAAAAAGCAAACAAAGAAAACAGCACATTTGTTCATCAAATAAAGATAGCGCAGTCAACACGAAAACACTAAACGCAAGTAGATACGATTTAAAGCAAAACACGCTAAACCAGTTGGCAGTCATATAGCGTAGAAGCGTACAGCGTTGTACTACTATTGTATGTGAATGTAGTGGGAGGAGTGTGAAAACAAACCTCAATCGAATGGCGAATGGCACGTGATGTAATGATGTAAACGTAATGCATAAGCAAAACCCAACCAACACACACACACGCATATTAGCGGTAGTAGCAACTAATAAGTAAAGCAAAACAAAAATAAAACAAAAAAGAAACAAAACTAACGACACCAATCGTAGCAATTCGAAGTGTTCGAACATGGTTAAGATGAAATTCGGTAGTACGATAATGAAACTAAACGCAAGGAGTGAATTAAAACAAACAAAAACAAACAAACAAAACAAAACAAAACAAAACAAAACACTTACATAGCGAACAAGCTTAACGAGCGTGTTGTTTTCTATTTTACAAGCCTTCTTCACGTAGCACGTGCCGGACACATGCCGGCTGTTTACTGAGCAACGGACATGCTATACTCTTACTACTACGGTTCTGTTAAACCAAGACAAACGCGTTGTTACGGACGGAGACGCTGAATAGCTAGCTTTCTCTAGATAGCATATTTTATCGGTTTTTGCTTTGAGCACTACCTTTACTCTACGAGCCTGTCGATAGTAGTATTTTTTTGTAAACACGTTATACCTACATATATTTAAACATTAAATGATTCAATATTTTCTCACAGCCAGGTCAGCCGACCGGCTGTTAGTTCATAGATGGTAGCGGCATGATTCTATACAAATATAATAACGTGCATAAAACGAACGGGCGTGCTTGCCTTTGAACGTAGAAAGATGCTGCCACATTCATGGCTTTTTCACAAAGAGAGAGAGAGAGAAAGAGAGAGAGAGAGAGAGAGAGAGAGAGAGAGAGATAGAGAGAAAAGGAAGTACAAGGAGCAGACGATTGCAGCCAGGATGGACATGTTACTAGATAACACAAAGAAATTGAAACTACCAGCATCCATACTAGTATTTAAATGCAATCGCTGAAAACTGCAACTGCAACTAAATGAACAGCTAGTTACATACCTTTTCAAATTTTTCTTCTGACGCGTAATGATGGGATTTAAATTTAATGCAGAACATGCGTACTAATAAAACAACACTTAACAATTGTGATAAAACAACAAAACCGAACACTACAAACTTGCTTGTACATCGTAATATAACGTTTACTTATTATGCACACCAAAACGGAATAGAAACAAAGAAAACGAGAAGAAAACACATACAAGGAACACAAGGAAGAGAGAGAGAGAGAGAGAGAGAGAGAGAGAGAGAGAGAGAGAGAGAGATTGAAAAATTCACATAGTAGAAAGTTTCCAACAAAAAAACATCAACGAATAAAGCAAACTGTTTGCAAAACACCTATTTCGGGATTTTTTCAATGTCCCCGCTCTTTTTTGGATAGTGATCCGTGATTGAAACTACAAAAACACTGATGTTTGGTGCGTCGATCCAGCAAACACAAATTCAAACAATTTTGGAATTTACCTTGTAAAAGATTCCATTCCTGACCAAAGTGTAACTAAAGTTTGAATAGTGGAACCCCATCTGTCATGTAAATTTGACGACAACCATCTTTGTTAGTGTGTTGTGTGTGTATGGATTTCCGTGCAGTTCGCATCACACACACACACACAGAAATGTTTTTATTTGGTAATTTTTTTTTCTTGAACCGATTCGTTAAGTTTTTTAAAGAGTCCAATTCGATCTGATTAGAAAACCACAGCCATTAAGCTATTGTAGGAGCACGCGGAACCGCATCGCAAGCACACATAGATAGAGCGAAAATGGGCAAAGATGCGCTAGATTAAGTTCGACACAGTAGTCACGAGAGCAATGAGAATCCTCTTGATTGTATCCAGAGTCAAGCTAGGATATTTACCAAAATGACAAAAAAAAACAAAACAAAGGTGTAAACGCATATATACCTATGCATATAAAAATTCCAGATATAGGAAGTTTCTTCTTGAATCCAAGTTTTCTAAGTTGAACGAAACCGTTTTAGAATAAAAATTATGACATCCTATTACTGCTTTAAACTTGTTGAAAATAATAAAAAAAACCCCACTTAAAAGATAAAACAGGCTTACGTAATAATGCTTGCGTGTTGATACTCTGTTTTGGTTTTTGTTTCCATACCTCACTTTTACACTCCATGAACTAGACATATTTAATTCATTTTGATGCTTACCATAAGCTTAAAATTCAACATGATCCAGTAATGATTCTCTATTACAGCGGTCGGTAAATTTTTGAAGTAAAGGGCCAAATTTATTAAATCGCCGATAGCTGCGGGCCAAGAAAATATATATTTTTAGCACCGTAATTATTACATTGTACAATTTTATAAACAAAATAATCGATGCTTTAAAAGTTCAAAACAACAAACCAAGAGCAATATCGCTTCTTGATGGCTCCTTCCTCCCATGGTGCAATAATTTTGGGGATATTCTGAATGTTAACACTCAAATGTAGGGGGGTTTTACAAGTAACGAGCGGCCTACTCCGCGATTTGGTAAGGAAGCGTATCAGGAGGCTATCGGTGGAAACCACTGAGTAACCTTGGTGAAAGGGTAGGAGGAAACCGAAGACGAACAGCGGGCAAGCCAACTGATCAACCTTTTGCTACCTGCTAAGGACCTTAGGCGATTTGCACACTGGATGATGCGAGAATAGAGAAATTCAAAGGAAATCAAGCTTCTAATTGTTGCTGTGTGTTAATCTCGTGGCTCGTGGCTGTATGAATGATACAAACGCCTTTACGGCTGAACAATTATCGAGGCGAATGTACATTCAGTAACTGCTTTACGAACAAGTAATGCCATTTCAGACTAACTTAAAACTTTTAAAACAAGCTCTTTGAAAATCGTACTCTTAAAAAGCAACAGAGCGCAATCGTTGTTCTCGTAAATAGGTTCTTCCAATCTTTCAAAATCAGGCAAATCTTTTCACGGGCCAGATTTAATGTTGTAGTGGGTCAGACTTTGCTTACCGCTGCTCTATTAGCACGCTGTAACATCCTCTCAAACGTACGAGCATTGAATTCACTCAGTGAGGGCTTTGAAGGTAGACGTCTAAAAGGACTATATCCTTCAGGGGTCCTCAGGGGTTTTCAGGGGTTCGCATAATTTTGAGCCATTTTCTTCACTGCTTCTTATGACGAGAGAACTTTAAGTGACGGGAACGGAACTCTACGGCACCGTTTTTGGCCAGGTTCATCTGGAATTTAAGAGGAATATGCGTGTCCAATAAGTGTGCGATAGAGTCGCCCGATATGTCCGTTGTGAGTTCAAGGCTCATACGGACCGTCCTCCCGTAGATTAACAGATTAACTTACATGGTACTAATAAGTTTCGAAAGCCTGTGTAGGTCGGCATGACTGCGTAGGTTGTTACGCCAAATAGAAGATGTGCACCATCAGTACACATAGCAGAATAACTCTACACCTACCTATTGGGAACGATTGGCAAGCATTTCCCGAAAATACCCAGTCTTCAACACTGGGTTAACGCCATTATTAAAAACATCCGAAAAATATCAAATATTTGAAAGAGTCTAACCAAGCGGGTTCGCGCCATCTGTAAGCGACCCGGAGACGTTTCATTACGGGTCGACTCGTAAGGTGCTAGTAGGTTCGCGTTTGGGTCGGGTAAGGCCAAAGTAGGTTCAAGACCCGACACGATCTGGTTGCATCCATGGGTCGAACTAAACCTTTTGTGGCCCGAGCTCGCTGCAACAACGGGACGGAGTTGCTTATGCTTTCTTGTACCTACTAATCGTTTGGGTCGACCTGAAATCGAGGTACTCATGAATCGGTATTTTATTCTGACGCCGGTCTGGCGCTCTCGCTACACCTTCGGCTCAGAATCAAATCCGGGAAACTCGCACCCGTACAGTGGCACCTACCTCAAGTCGGACACCTCATATTTTCACCTATTTTTTGAATTTGCTGCGCCCTGGACAGTACCTTAGAGCACTATCGGAAAACTTTTTTCACTCATCGTTGAGGATACTCTTCAACTATGTTCCTGCAAAAAATCACACCGATATCTTTTGAAATCTTGGATCACCATCCATAAATGTGATAAAAGGTATGAAATTCATACAGTCTACCAGTGGCGGATTTACAGTGCAGGGGGCCCTAAGCAGTAAGAATTGTTGAGGCCCTCTGTACATGATTACCGGGTGGTATCCGTTATCCGTCTTGGAAAATGTTACATTTAAACTTAAATTTTGTTACTGCCGGGGGGGGGGGGGGAATCTCTGGGTTCGACTAGCACGGGGCCCCAACGTGCATCGCCCACGGAGCCCTCTTTGCTAATACTTACATACTTATCACGGTCTCGCGCCTTCGTCTGCCAGTCCGTTATACAGTGGCATATTCGTCCGCCTTGCTAATACAGCGGCATATCCTATCAACTGTTATAGATGCTGAACTAAAGATCCGCGGGCCCCTCATAGACGGGGACCACAGCAATTGCTTACTTTGTTTACCGTTAAAATCGTCACTGCAGTCCACTGAAAGTCAGACAGTCAGACAGTCTTCTTTTCAAAGCAAAATGACCATGTAGCTAGCCAATATTGGCAAATATAGTGCTAAAATCATTTAATATCAGTTATTATAAGCCCTTATACTATTTTGAGAGGTCATCTGCGTATTACGTAACCTAGGCCAAGCGCTCTATGGCCTTAATTGGTCAAATAGCGTTCATGCAAGCTTCCAACAGAAGTAGTATAGTAATTATAAAGAGAATCTTAATGTTTTTCATAATTTTAGAGTAACTTAAACCATTAGATATATCAGGAATGAAGGAATAGTGCAAATTTACTGCCTAGCCTGCCTTTTAAGACCAAATTTCCTCAATACCATTGTTCATTATTTAGATAGAAGGATTATTGCTTCGAATTGGTTGATTATTTTTGTTCCTGGCTTGGTTCAACAACACTGTTGGATCAACACTGTTAGTGGATCAACACTAGATTAATGACTCGGCACGAAATGTATATGTATTTTAACCAGTGGCATCATCAGCTATACTTAATGTTGTACAAATGCACTGATGGTGCACGTGCTTCACTTGGTTTCGTGCACGTGGTTGTCTCACTATCGTTAACTTCACAAAGACGATACAATGTGAACGATCGCCAAACTACACGTCATTAAGGAACGCATCTTCGGTTGTCGCAGAATTGTCTTCGAAGAGAACGATACAGCTGCAAATTGTTCGTTATTTTTGCAACACATTTACTACAAACTAAAACACAGCTGAAGCATGTCACAGAAAACCCACTCAAGATCGATGTAAAATTGAAACACCCCACACGTTCCGTACACACGGGTTGGTCTCTCTCATATCACGTTTATTTTTATACCTACGTACTACGTTTTTTTTTTGCTTCCTCACAACACTACATACGTCATCAAAAACGTTATAAACAATTCACAACCACATACGCACGGCACATTCGTAGCAACCAACATCCGAAGGGTAGATCCTTCATTTACACGTTGAACGAGTCTTTCCGGTCAGGTTTGTGCGGTGTATCTGTGTACAGGTTTCTGTCGTCAATCGATCTGTGCTCGCATGTGCAAAACATTGCCAAAAAGATCGTTTTCAATGTCTAAGTTCATGGCACGTTTGGGCAGTCGTCGGCGCGGTGTACCTCAGCTGATGCTCATAATGCTCGTGTCGCTGTCCGGTGCGGGAAGTGTGAATAGATGTACCACAAACGAGTGAAAGTATTACCTGTGTGCTCGTAAGTAAAAATACAATATTTGGTTTATAGCATAAAGTGTACGCCATTTTTACTATATACATTGGTGCATATTTTAGGTGATCGATCGTTTCACTCGTGTCTGTGTGTGTGTGCAAAACAAACCAAACAAATGTCTGCATTTGCGCAATGGATTAAGCGTTACCCTGTAGTACGAGGCATGATTACGTACAGTTTTCTATGGCCTACGGGATGTTTCATTCAACAAAAACTCTCCGGCAAAAAGCTTGGTAAGCGTTCATTACTTAACGAAGTAACCGTGAACCCCGAAGGTGATTGAGTATGGATGTAACGCTTGCAATATTCCACAGATGAAATCGATTGGAAGAAGTGTTGGCGATTTTTCTTCTACGGTGGATTCATTGTCGCCCCATCGTTGTACTGTTGGATACGGGTAGCCTCGATCATGTGGCCAAACCAAAATCTAAAATCAGCCGTTGCCAAGGTTAGTGCGCTTCGTTACATTTGTACAACACGTACGTCTAAAGGTGCGCGATTGTGTTGCTCATTCGTAGGCTTTGACGGAGCAAATCAGCTATACACCAATGGCAATGACTGCGTTTTACTTCAGCATGAGCCTACTGGAGTCAAAAACTGTGGAGGAGTCACTAAACGAAGTACGAGTGAAGCTGTTTCCTACTTACAAGGTGAGCTGAACATAGACAGAAAATATGTACATGTTTTAAACATTGTGCTTTTGCATTACAGGTCGCGCTGTGTATCTGGCCTTTCATACAAACATTCAACTTTTCCGTGGTTCCAGAAAAAAATCGCGTACCTTTTGTCAGTATGTGTAGTCTACTATGGACCATATTTTTAGCTTACATGAAACAAAAAGAGCAAAAGGAACTCGAAGCCGGTATTTTCGTGAAATAATGTAATACTCTGTAATGGTATTTTACAGCTAAAAAGATAGCTAGTTTACAATATCTCAAACGGTAGATACAAAGCCATTGCACCGATTCATACAATGCTGAACGAGGGTCGGGGTAAAGGATGACTCTACGTTAGCTTGGTAAAACAAGTGCAGTACTTCTTTAAACTACCGTTTAGTAACGAGTAGATAGTAACACCAAAAAGAAGTACTGATGAATCAGACACCAAAACATTGTAGTGTGCGCCAAATCCGTGTAATAGTAACTAGTTTTTGTAATTTGTAATTTTATTCGGATATTATTCTACTATGTATAATCTATATATTTCAAAATAAAATATCAACGATAAGTCACGATAACTAGAAAACATCAATGTTGTGGTTATATTAAAATGAGTATTTTGTACACATTCTTTTTAGACGGTAGTTCCTCCAACCCAAACACCACAGATTAAGATTAAACGACTGAAAAATCAAATATCTATAGAAACAAATAAAACCTACATAGCTTTACTGGTTTGCTCAATAGATTGCGTATTACAACTCATTATATTGCTGTCCTTTTCTTGCAATGTGTTTCACCTAGCTTCATCTTAATCATGGCCTATATACCCTTCACACATTACGAGCAAAAATGGTTGTGTAGTAAGATACGTGTGTATTAGTGATGCGCGTTGGGTTCCGAACCTGCCAGGTGCGATCCGTTCCAGCATGCAAGCATCCGGACCGCGATCCTTATTTTTAATCCAAACAGGTTAAAACTGAACCTGGTGCACCCACCGTTTGTTTTGCGATCCAACCTGAACCGACTGTTATCAACGATATTACCGATACGATCTGAACCGCCTGGGCCGGTTGCTCTCAGTACTTATTGCGATCCGGCCTAGAACGCACGACATGCTACTCTCTTTGAATTGATGAGCCGGTTTGCTGTAAACAAATCATCCAGGTTCAATTTAAACCTGTTTCTTTCAGCGTTCTTTTCGATCCAGTCTGGAACGCACGATCAACTGCTCTCTTTCATACGATGGGCCGAGTTGGTACGTACAAAGGAAGCAGGTAAAATCTGAACCTGTTTC
>KI921666.1:4927-17116 GCA_000473525.2 Anopheles melas
CACTTTCATGAAAAATAATAAAAATTGTAAGTGTACCAGCAGTTTTAGTGTAACTGCTGCACTAACCTGCCCAATACTGGTACATTTACCCTAGTCAAATTTATCAGAAGCGTCAGTAACTTCCAAAACGACAGATGTTCATTACAAAAAAATTATTACTCTTAAAAAAATATCATAACGCGCTGGACTATCCATTACAATGAAGTCTATAAAGGTCATTATAGGTTTAATGATGACCTACTTTTCGACACAACTTAATAAACCGATGATCCACCACGAAACCTGAACGATGACAAGCTTCTTCGCCTGTTTTTGTTTCGATTAGTTGATAAAAGTGTACTTTTTTCTTTCCATCTCAACCATTCCCCTCGCTTAAGGTATTTGGAAATAGAAATTGATTGACAGAAACTGAGACTGTGGGTGGGTTGCTAGCTGAAAGGTAGTGATAGTGATTAGCGATTAGAGAAGATGTAATACTATGATACTAAATTTTATGCCAATGGTTAAAAGTGGTTCAAAAGTATTACATACCAATTATTTACATCTCCGGGAATATTACTCAAACTGACGACGGTAAGTGATGATGATTCTATTGCACTCACCTCAACCAACCAGAGCACGAGAAGGCTGCCGTGCCACTGCCAAGAAAACAATTCCGAATCAATTGAAGATGTCACTCGGGTCAATTGATGACACGTCGTCATGTTGCATTTTGCGACCTATATTAATTCAATTAAAACCACACCAGCAAGATGGTGGCAGGCAATTGCGGTCGAGCATGGTAATGTTGGTGTGCCTGTGTGACATGACAATGCCGTTGAGCTGGCGATTGCTTCAAAGTGTACCATTTTACTGCTTTTGGCTGTGATGACAGTGATAAACGTATGTTACGAGCACGATATGAAGCACTGATTTATCTCACGTATCATCTGCTTGATGTGGTTTTGTGTTTATTTTGTACCCCACACTGTACGACATATGATACTTCTGCCAGCTGAAATGCTGTTTCTTAGATAACTGCGTAGAAAATAAATGGGAGAGCAACCACTGATGGAATAAGAGGAATTTGCGCAGCTGGTTAAGGTAGCATTCCATCATGTTAAAACTATGATGTGAACCGCTTGATATTTGCCTGCAATCTGCTCCAATCTGTTACAAACAATGCAAAAGGGATTGGATCGACAATGTTATTCAAAAAATAAAGTGTACCATGCAAATAGAAAATTGATAAAGTGAAGTGTAATTTGAGATCTAATACATTTGTCCACCTTCGACTGTCGCTGCCCTAGACATGTCGTTTCGAAGTAAAATTATGTAATTTTAAACCCATAAATACCCGCAGCTTGTATACCCTGAATGTTCCCTGTTTTGATCATTATTCTCGTGAGCAACACTATTGCCATGCGCTGAAATGAGAAAAGGTTCTGTAGAGTGCCCTTCAAAAGTGTGGTGTTTAATAACCTACGCCGAAGTGAGACGCTCTGCCACGCTCATTAGTATGCATGCTCTCAGCATGTGGCCTTCTCACATTGGTTCCGTTGGTACGGTACGCTATGCACTTTTCCCCCTGCACTGGAGACGCATTTGTAATGTATGTTTCCCCTCCCTTGTCTCAGCTTTATTTTAAGCCCTTCAGTATATGAGTTGCTTGAAACGTGCTGAACTTTTAAACTGAGCTTCATGTATTGCCCCTTTTTATATTGATGCTAAACAACACTGCTCAAAAAGAAAGAACAAGCTAACCATGAAGTGCACTTTGCCTTCCGGCGCAGTTAATAGTGCGCTTATTGGGGTTGCTTTTTTGTTATATGTGCCAAGTTCTGATTTGAATAGAACTAGAAAAAGCGTTTTACACCTATACATTACACGTTCGAGCACTTGTCCAAATTGATTGATGCAATACCGGCATAGAGCGAACCGGTGCACACTTTGCTTCACTGAATGCTACTCAATTAATGCTGCATTTATTCCGGTGCCTTCGAGCACGGTCCATTCATGGTCAATTCTACATTTACCACTGCCGTAGTAATTGGAGAGAATGCAATGGTATTTGGAGGTTAATCCGTTTTTTTTGTTGTGCTTTTTTTTAGTGGCAGTTGGTTGCGTTTAGTTCAAACTGGTTTATTCCGAACCAGTACATCACCCAAAACCTTGGGTAGATTTAGACTTTATTGATAATTTATTTTTTGCTGAGCATTGGAAATGTTGCAAGTCTTTTGGATCTTGTAGTTTGGTTCAAGGCTACAAGATATAATCAAAAAAATCGCTTAAAGATACATTTAAGTGATATAGAGGCTTCCATAAAATGCTACAACACCAACAAGAATTCAATTTAATAAACATTGCCTACCATAAACACAACCAAACGAAAGAACGATGCCAGCCGGTAAAATCGCACCGCAGGATGGAAAACAATTAAGTCTTCCCAAGTCTCAACAATGTGCACCTCCCGGCCGGATGAAAAAGTACACTTTTTCAGCAAAATACTACGGAATTTGTAAACATTTGCAAACGACACATGCTAAGGCACGATTATTCATTCATTGCAACGGAACAGCCAAAACGAACCGATAATGGATGCTTGACGCTGATTCCACCACGGTGAACACCGGACAGCTGTTGCATGAACTTGCATGCTGGTGGGGTGAACTGGTGTGCGTAGTGCAGGCGGCGCTTGAACACGGTGTATTGAACACAATCTTCCGTCTCGAAAGACGAAAGGCTTCCGTTTCTTCGATAGGTTTGTGACCTTTCACGGTTCAACTGCCGCCGTTTTACGCAGCGTTGTTTTAGCATGCTGTGAGACGGAAGCTAACAGTAAAATCGGATTGTGATTATTGTCTAGTTTACGTTTAGTTAGTAACATGCATGACCTAGTAGAATAAAATTATTATTAACTTCCCATTTACCCTACCAAATTCGATTAATCAAAATTAGACTAAATATATGTTTGAATTATTATTCATATGCGTTCCTGTTTCGATAAGCTGTTTAAATGAGTACCATTGTTTGCACAGCTGAAGTTAACTGAAAATAACTGTGATTGCATTTTTGCAAACGTAATCAGATGAGCCAGTGATGGATCCATAACACATTTGCTAGATTCATGTTTTACAAAAGCAATATATCCACCGACAAATTGAATAACAAACGATCGCAAGCAATCGCTCCGAAATGAACCAAACGATCACTTGCCGGTTCAGCTTACCAGCGGCCTGCTTGCGTGCGTGTAGGTGTCTACGAGCCACGATCACGTCCGGCTGCCGCGTGGTTTTTTGTAAGCGCACGCCGCCCGATCGCTGGAATCTCCGGCGTCCGACAACGGGCGATCTCTTGAGACAGCGCTGTTCATTCGTGAAGCAACCGTCGTGAGCGCCACTTGTGCGAGTGCGAGTGTGGAACGCGACGTCCGTACACAGCAGTGTCGTAGTGTTTTGTTGTTTTGTTTGTTTGCGCTTGTGTGTGCCCGGAAAGATAATGCAGCAGCAGCAGCAGCAGCAACTTATTTGTGCTCACTAAACCGCCTGTCAACAGGGACGCATTTTCAAGATTTATCTTAAACACATACCTTCTGGTGGTGGATGGTCGCCAGAAATATTACGAAAAGCCGGTGAAGCTTTGCCGTGTAACTGAGGGCTGAAATAAATAAGCCCTCTACCTAGTTGACAGTGGTTGTTGCCCGTGCCGGTTTGGGCAGTCTGGCGTGTGCGTTGGTGTGGTGTAAATACCGTTGGAAATGTCTTATTGATGAAGCAGCCTACCATGTAAGCCGGGGGACAAACCAAATCTGAATACAAAATAAGCGAAAGCATATTTGACGAGCACACGAAAGGTGAAAAACATACACCGAGGTAGAGGAATAGTGCATTCTACGCGTAAGCTTTATCCACTATCAGCAACAGTGACAAAAAGCGCAGCCAATGAATGTGTGCATTACGGTGGGTAAAATATTGTGCATTGTTGTTTAGAAGCAGTGTTCAAGCAGTGTTGAGCAAGTGTTCATACGTCAGCGTGTGTCAAACGCCGTGCTAGAAAGAAGGATTGTGAAACGAAACGATTCGGCTGTCGTGAATAGTGGTTTCGGGGGCAGGGAAGATTGAATTTGTTTTCAGTGTTATCAAGATGCTGGATCCAAGCAGGAAGAAACGGCCGGGGTAAGCAAACTTTTACTCTCTTCCGACTGTGCTACGCGTGTGCTGTTATGGTTGACCTGTAGGTAATGGACGCTGTCTAGATTAAAACTTTTATCTCTGCTTGTTGTTAGGTTGTTAACAGGGTAGCGTTATTCAAAGAAAATGTTTAAAATGCTTAGAAAAAACATGTTTTTAAAAAAATGTCTAAATATCAGGTTTTTTAAAAATTAAATTGAATATACTTCTAAAAATGGTTCCATACTAATATGGCTTTTTTGGACTGTTAGGTGGTAATATAAGTAAAAGTGCAGTTTTGGATAAAGACATGAAGGTTAAATTATGCATTACTTTGAAAAATGTGAATTGAAACTATTGTAATTATTTTCTATGGTAAAAATAACAAAAAAATACACCTCTGCATGGTTCTGACTTTGTTTTGATTTGTAGGCAATTTAAAAAGTGTGAGGATGCGTGACGAGACAGTTAAAGGTGTAGTAAGTTTGATTTTGGATATGTTTGCCATGTAATATTTTTCAACTCGCGCTAACTAGGGTTAAAACATCTTTAAGGAAGGTCATTGTTTTGCCGAAATAGCTGGATACTATTTCGAACCGGACTTTCGACACATGTACGTCCAGGCGATCATAGAAACCTTCAAGAGGTATCCCTTACTGGAAACGTTGGAGTTTAGAGGCCATATGAGAAGTCAATATATCTAGATGTAGGATCGGCATAGTCCAGCGATCGGTAAAGTGCGGCTCTTTAATATGGCAACTCTTAGCATTTCGTTTATTTTATAGAACTTTCACTAATTTTAGCTATTGGTTTAACAATTTGGCTCTTCACGTGAAATTATACGATCATTATTGTAGAATATGACTCTTCAGGTCAATATGTTGACTGAATTCTTCCTGGTGTGTTGCTATGGTGTAATCTGATTTACTGAGTGTGCTATAATGAATGTGTTACAATTGTGTGATTTGGCTTTCCAAGATGTGTTAGAATGTATCTATACTTTGTAGCGTGTATTTTAAAGTTCTACATAGCAGATATGCTACACATGTTCTTTAAATGTAATCTATTTACATTTCGAAGCCCAGTCAAACAACTTTATTTGACTTTAGAATTATTAATGTGAACATGAAGTTGTTATGTAAGCGATCGGAATCCGATTGAAAGACAGTTACGATGGAAAACTAGGCATTTATGACGATCGGAACCCGATTGAAAGACAGTTACGATGGAAAACTAGGCATTTATGACGAAATTATAAGTTCATTTAGAAATGCTGTTTTTTCTACTATTGAATGGTATGCTATTGAATAGAATATTGTTCGTTTGTGTAATCACATCGCAGAAGATAAAATAAAAAAATAATGGTATGCTATTGAATAGAATATTGTTCGTTTGTGTAATCACATCGCAGAAGATAAAATAAAAAAATAAAAGATTGAGAAAAGTTGGGAGAGTAGGCGTTTGGCAGATTTGAAATGATTAAACATAAAAATCTTGTACAAAAATAAGAGGGAGGGGGACTGGCGGAAGATGAATATCCTGAACAAGCATAATTTGCATTCCACATTCCGAGAACTCAACGCATTATCATTACATGATAGCACAGAATCCAATAAATAATCACACACGCGAGTATACCAGACAAAACTTCGCCCTTGATAATCGTTTCAGGCGAAGCGCATTACTCAGCACAATCCTTCGCCAAGGGTGCAATGCGGCAAAGGGCGACTGTCGGTAACTGCAACTGGAACTTTCATCGACACCCCCACGCTCTATTCAACAATGAACCCGGGTAGATGAGACGCAGTTGATAACGGTTGCACCACCAATTCCCATACTCCAAAACATGCTTTGTTACAGTTTCACGTGGCCCGGGCCCGGTAGACGTACCGCGTGCATGGTGGTTCTACCAGTAATGCTATAATTGCTTCAATCAAATCAACCACTTTTTGTCTCGTTTAATGTGATATCAGTGCTCTCAAGTTTAGTGCAACAGTGAGCTTGAACGTGTGTATGTGAGTGTATGTGTGTGTGTGTGTGTGTATAAGATGCTTTATAATTAGATGAGTACCGCTGCGTGTCGGTATGCCGCAAATTAGTTGCCAACTTTAGCCACTCATGTCTTAACTAGCCGCACTTCTAGCCGCGATGGTGAGGGTTTTGCATACGGTAAATCACGTCCCGATTCCTCGTAATTTATGAGAGGATCCCCGGATTTCCAAACGTTGGACGCATCTCCGGGATTCACTGGAATCGTGCACGGAGTTAATGATCAAAACTCTACAGACGGCCTTTTCAAAAGATCTTTCATTGCTGATTGCGGTAATTCACTGTAGCAAGTAGCGGGGTGAAGAGCATTGTTCAAGCAATGATGAAGTGTCATCAGAGCAATTGTACAGCTTGTGCAACTTGATGGCCCTTTTGACCTTTTCCGAGGTTATTGTTTTTCAATTAGCACCATCTGTCTGAAGTCACTGAAGTTGGAAGGGGTTTCAGTATTGCAACATGCTAATTACTGGTCAACTTTGCTTCATAAAGAACCAATTTCTTGGGAAAAGCAGCAAGACAAATGATGGGATACTTTCGCATGTACCTTGCAATATCAGGAAATGGTAATCCGAGCTGTTAGGCGGAAAGAACCTAATCGAATGGTGAGTGAGAGTGGCGGCCGCAAGATTAGTGTGACGCACGAGAAGAACAAGTCACAGACAAAAAAAAACGACAAAGAAAATGGGAGAGCAAAAAACCCCAACCCTCGGAATGCCAGTTGCGTAAAGAAATTGACCGGAGTACGCCTTCTGAATCATTAAACAGTAATTATCTTTTTTTTTTGTTGGTTTTCTGCTTTGGTCGTTCACTTTATTCTCGCTTTCCCTTTTAGTTCTACCGACTGCCCGGCTCAGGATTGTGCGAGTCCATTCAGGGTCCATCAGTGTCCGCGGGGATCATTAATCCATTGTTTTACCCGACGATAACTTTTGGCCAGTTTCGTCCACCCTCGAGAGCGGAAAGGGAGGGGACGGCACATTTAAGCCGTAATCTAAATGGCGCGTAAAAGACACACGTCTCTTCGCGGATCGGACGCTTTTGGGACGGAGCGAATGTTTAATGCGAACACGATTGAAAGCTTACCGTTCCTGTCTCTTCAGTTCTGCATAGGTACGGGTTTTCATTAAACCCTCATCTGCGTAGGGTATTTGTCTCATTTTTTTTTTGTTGGTGAATTCAGGAAACTGGTAAAAGTTTTCGGCAGTAAAAGGAAAACAGTTCAATTTAAACAGCGAACGACCTGCTGCCTGCTGAATCGGAACGGATTTATGGAGTGGAATGGAGATTTATTTTTAATTATCGACATTATCCACCGAAGTTTTCCTTTATGCATCGGCTAGCTCACGTTTCTATCGCGTCTGGTTGATCTGGTTTTATGAATGGTGGGACTATTTTTCACATTTTTCCGTTGCGTATGCTTTGCGAGTGGTGCGTAAGCTATGTGTGTCAAATTATACCTGGAAGCTGCAGAAATAGAGTAAATAAACATTGGAAAAAAGTAAAAAAAAGTTCAATCAATCCTTTTTACATCCTTCTACCGCTGACGCTGCACAAAAGTTTTATTACATCCCCCTTTTAAAGCCAAACTCTTCGATCAACGTCAACCAGCACAAGATGCTACACACTTGCCGAAACGCAACACACCATCCGGACATTGAGATTGGCACCGAGAATTGATTGGATCGCTAGTCGAGCCCGAGAGGGAGATGTGGAAACGAAAATCACTTAACCGGATTAAATTGCGCCCTTTACTACGCAACCCAAAAGCTTCGCCCGGCTGCACCAGAGTGCCCGGCACCCGGCCGAGTTTAATAAAAAAAGCTTTGCAAAAGCACACGTTTCTGTGTGTGTGTGTCTGTTTGTACGCACGGTTCCCCAGTGTAGGGGAGGGGATTTACGGCATTAGGATGGGTGGTGGTATGAACATTTTGTGAATCATAAAAATGCGTTTGTGCTGTTGTGCTGTGGGGTCATCGTGGCCTGGGGAGTGGGAGTGAAAAGTAGAGGAGAAAAAAAAGTACAATGTATGGAACACAACGACTGCATGAGGCGGCATAAACCCTTGTAAATGTATTAATTTGTTAAGTGAAGCAAAGTTTGTGGATGTGGAGTATGGGGTTTTCTGCGGACATGCCCTGTAAATCAATCACAAGTGGACGGGTCCAAGCGTGGTCGAGTTTAATAAGAGAGCCGTTGCAGGTTGGTGGACGTTGCTTTAATATACAAAGCAATCCTTTAACTTTTTGAAAATAAAAGTTTTATTGCATTTATTTTTATTGCTTTTGCAGACAACTTTGGAGCTGACAAGCTGTTAAACCTGCTTTGTATCTTTAAATCTATACTTTTGATTTTGATTTTCGTTTTATTGATTTTGATATATAGTCTCGTTCTTTAATACAAACTTCGATCAAAACGCAATATTAAAAAAAATGTTCTTCCCCAAAAAAAATCTTCCTTGCACTTCCTTGTATGAAAAAGTACCCTACCTTATCGTGGATATGTTCAGTTAAACTTTAATATCATAATTATCGTTCATACTTCAGCGCATTAATCAAACCATGTAAATTCAAACATTGTTCTAGTAATGTTTGAAGCCAAGTACTAATTACATATGAATATTTCACACCAACAGCAAGACCGTGTGTTTACCGTTGCTGATTAACAAAACTAGGCCAATCTCTCATAATTATATTGTTACTACACTGTGGTACTACTTCCGACATACCATATCGACAACTTTCCCAAACACTTGATTTGTAAAGCCGGTTTGTGGCATAATGTGCACACGGTACACGATAAACGCTACCAATGGAATGTTTTTTTTTTCGCATAATTTGCATGTACCATAAGAAACAATCAAACATACACGGGTCCGGAAAGACACGCAACGCGAACCCATCACCGTGCGTGTGCGTCTAATCGTTCATCATTCCGCGTGACGTTTGGCGTTGATAGCAATAAAAGCGGTTTGCATAATACTGTTTACCACGCTAATGGTGGCCGCAATCAGTACGTGGCCAAATTAATTGTCATTGTCATCATTGTCGAACCGCTAGCAGGCAACCTTTCCCTGCTTCTCGAACGCATCGGTGTGCGGTTTTGACGGTATGACAATCATGGCAGTCGGGTGTCTCCGTATTTCACCCCGTGTTCATGTCCCCGTGCCTTGCCCGAGGAGTGGGCAAATGATTGCATTATGAACCTAGGCCGCGAGTTGACCACACGGCATAATAAGCACTTTCATCTAGCAGCGTAGTTAATTTTTAATCATTTTCCACACCCGCTCCCGCTAAACGTACGAATGGAATGGAACTTTATTCTTCTAGCTGTCTGGGCAAAGCGAATGTTCGTGAGAGCGACCCACACAACAACAAAAACCCTCTCCACCTTACAGGGGGGCCCTTCAAGTTTAAAGCTCACCAAATCAATAAAAAAAAACCGCTGTCCGTAGTGTACGTTTCTGCTGCCACCACAAATCATGGTGGGGCTTAGCGCACTTGAGCTTGAACCTTGGACCCGCGGAGGAATCCACTCAAACTAGGAGAGAGATGTGAAGCCAAAGAAAGCAAAAAAGCAAAACATGGAAATCTATAGCCATGGTTTTAATAGTTCTACAGCTACACCTCGACTACTGATACACGGTCACAGTCACAGTGGGGTGGATGAAACCTTCGACGCCAGTAATAAATTTGTTACATTAGCCCCGTTTAGTTGAGCGAACTATTTTTTGCTATTTTCTTTGCGTGTAGCGTTCCTTCCTTTCTTCCGGGCTCACCATCATGCCCTTTCAGGTTTAGGGTAGGCAGCGTTCGCTGGGTAACCGCACTACTCGGCCCGAAACGAAAAGTACACCCACCGAACCGGTTTGCGCAATGACTTGGCGCTTAATCTTGGTTACCGAAATAGAACTTGCCCGAAACTTCATTTGATTGGGACGCGGCGGGAGTCTCCGTAGCTACAAAAACATTGACGAACAACACCTGAGGGAAGGCAATTAATTACACGTGGAAGGCAATTTTTGTCGAGTTTTGCCGATAGAAGTGGAGTCAAGAGAAATAAGAAGGTATAAATAAGAAAGGATGGTTTAGCTTTCTAAAGCGAACCAGCTTGAGTGCACTTTATGCCAAAGTTGTTTGTGGATAATGCAAAATATTGAGCTCTAATTTATAATTGCTTCCATAAATTACCATTATGGTTTCATCCCAATGCAAATAATAGCACTGTGATCGTTTCCGTTTCAAGGATGCACAGCATGCAATGCCGTGATGCATTCCCAAGTCAACACAAAATATCGTATATGCTATTTTAATTGCGTATGTTAAAATCAATCAAACAAAACTGACTCGGAGGAATATGCCACCCGACGAGATCACAATGACCTCGAGGTCCGGGTTCAGCCGAGAAAGGCTTCAATTCGCATATCCCGCTGGCAGCAAAGGAAGGTTTCCGGTTTGTGTAAAAAACTTTCCACCATGTGCATGTTTGTATTCCCTCCCTCCCGTTCGAAGCCTGCCGATTCTGCACGAGGATGATGTCCACTGCTAGCTCATCGCAATTGACGCACCATTGCCATCGGGCCCAAACACCCGCAATGCGCCAAGGTCAGTTACACGATAGGGGGTTGGGGCTTTCAACAGCCTGCAACGGTGACAATTGAATCAGCATTCAGGTTTAGTGTCATTCGCCAAGCACTCTGCCATCATTGCCATTGGGCAAGCCATCGAGCGGTACCAAACGGCCGGGAACAAAGGCACCGAAACGGCGTGAAATTTAATAAAGTTTATGAGTCTCTGGGGAAGCTCGATGGGGATACATCGTCGAGCGGTGGACTCGGGCCCCGATACCATTTAAGGAGCAGATCGTGCGTAAACGAAACATTATAATCGCGCCATGCCGGAAGGAACACCACCATCGCTCAGCTGACAATGGGTCGATGCTATCGCGGCGATGGTCGATGGACCGTCGTCGTCGTCGTCGTCAGCCTGACGGGCTTTGGCCCACGGATGCGACCAAACCGTGCGACGAGTAGAATGATTGGCAAATGCCGTTGGTAATGCTGTAGGCTGTCGCTGTGTTGTTTCTTTCCTCCACAAACCGGCCCTCGGTTGCGCCTCGGTCGTTGCTGTTTCGGATTCCGAACTTCCGGGCGTGTTTATTCGTTAGTAACGCAGCATCGAACAACCGAAGCCTCAGGTGATAGAGTGAAAGTTTGGCCGTTATGTTTGCTACAAATTCAGCTGGTTTAAATTCGCCACAGTTGCGACGAGGAATTTGTGTTGGACTTAATTTAATATTTATTTTATTACCTGAAAGTATATTGCAACCTTTGCGTTACGGTGAGAGCGCAAACAAAAGGCCTTCCGATAACATTGCGTGCATGGTGGTGGTTTGTTTTATCGAATTTTTATTTCCACTCAGATGGGCCAATGATTTTAACCTTTTCCGGTTGATAGACAGTGTATCTGTAGCAGGGATTTAAGGTACTATAGCTTAAACGTTCCTAATATTTATCTACAGTTACTCAGCTATTTTCTCAATTCCAGCAAAATCTAGCCCATAAATTGTCTGGGCCGAAAAGGATGAATTGTATTTTTCTCAATTATATTCCTTTCGTTTAATAAAGAACTATTGCATCTTTTGGATGATATTGTTGAACTTATAAGATAATATTTTTTCTTCTTTTATTTGGCGTAATGTCCTACGCGGACATACCGGCCTATACAGGCTTTCGAGACTTAATTACCACACAGTCGGATAATCAAATCCTTGCTATGGGGAGACGGTCCATTCTAGGTTTGAACCCATGACGGGCATGATATTGAGTCGTACGAGTTGAGGACTGTACCAAGGGGCCGCCCCTTAAGATGATAGTATATAGTTGCGTCTTGAGCCCTCTCTTATTCGTACTTTTTGTCAGTGATGTTCATGAAATTCTCCCGTCCGAAGGTCATTTACTGTATTCTGATGATTTAAAAATATATTTAACTATCAG
>AXCO02009405.1:0-12239 GCA_000473525.2 Anopheles melas
AATTAGTCACTGAAAGCCAAGCCCACAAGTGGTTGGTACAGGCAGGCCTTGACCGACAACGGTTGTTGAGCCAAAGAAGAAGAAGAAGAAGAAAATATTTGATTATTCGATATTGGATGTAGGAATTGATATTTAAAATATCCGGATCGGCAGCATTTTAATTTCTTCTTCCTGGACTTAACTGTTAGAAAGTCCATCAAATCCAATTCCAAGCCTAACAACCCCTGATTTAGAGCTTAGCTAGGAATATTCTAGGAACTCCTAATTTGGTTCTATTTGATGTTGTCTTTAACCTATACTTCCCCATATGTAATTGGTATTTAATGCAAGATCTTCGAAAAGATGGTGTTCTAAACAAATCCAAATCAGTTTTATGTCTGAAGCCACGTAACCTTCAGGAAATATCCTCTCTACGAACAACGGTGATCGAGCATCTAATTGAGTCTCCAGTCTCAACCCTTGCGCGCGGGTGATTTAACAAGTGAACGGAACTTACCGTTCCGTTTTGCCTCCTGCCCATTGATAAAACCGGACTCGGTTAGTGCTAATTGGCGATTGGAGCTCGTTTTAATTGCTTACAATCAATCTCACGATCGTTTTCCTACAGCTCAGTCCGTTCCTTTTTTTTTTTTGAAAAGGTTGCACTCGGCATTGCGCACTGTTGCATCGGTTATTCCCATTTACAGCAAATCCACTCGGCTGCTTCCTCCATATCGCGCCAAGCAAAACAATGTATCATAGTGCAGCAGAAACGGTGTTGTGTTGAACCCCAACCACTCCTCCCATCAGCAGCTCATTAGTGACCTAGAGTGTGATCGCTCTGGCGCACCGAAATCGCTCTGCCGCGTGTTGTGCGCGCAAGAGGCAAGAGTTCCGCGTTAATTTAAACACCGGGTGACCGAATTTTGTTGCCTGTGAGTTGTGTGTGTGTGTGTTTTTTTTATTTTGCTGTAAGCGTGCACATATCCCGCAGCAATAGAGGACGGTGTGAGCGCGGGATGGAGCCAAGATTCGTGTACGCTTCACTTGTCAGGGAGACGGAAGATCGCCGTTTTCTTGGCGATAGAGAAGATACGGCACGGTAATGTTCTTGTCTGTTGCTTCTTCTTCTTCTTCTTCTTGCTACTGTGGCAATTTGTTGTTCTCACTTTCTCATTACACCCGGTTGATTTCAGCCCAAATCCCGCAGTGTGAAGGAAGTGCCTTTTCCTCGATCATCCAACGTGGGATGACCCTTCAGGGAATGGTTCAACTGCGAATCGCTCGAGCGCACAACACACACACACCGAGCGATCCAATTTCACACAGGCGGCAATCCTCCGGTGGGGTTTGGTAGCGCCGTTACATGTTCCCGGACGACGACATGTTCGGTTGATGTGCTACTTTTGCACGCCCGAAACAGCTGACTCTCGGCGCAGATGCCAACAGACCGAAGGGAACAAGATTTATCCTGTCGCTTTGAGCGAGTATCTTGCCCGCCGTAAAGCTGGTCGCCGTCGATTGGTGTTGATAATTACGGGCCCTCCTCCCTGTCCGATGTCGTTCACCGGCTGACCGGTGGGGATGGCTCTCTATCTCTATGCCTCCCATTCAGCGTTTAGTCGGTTATTTGTGTACTGTGTGTGTGTGTGTGTGTAGAGATGTGGTCCCGAAGGAAGGAAGCACTGATTATTTCAGGATTTGGCTGATCTCGTTTTTAGAATCAACATGTCCCTAATATCTTTGCACTTCTTCTGCCATTGGAACATTGGACAAGCAGTTAACTTCGGTTTCCTAGAACATGACAATTTTGCAACTGAAGATCTCCTGAAAAATCGTGCATAGTCCTCTTCAGAATTTGCCAGGAAATTTGAAATACGTACGATAATACATCAATGCCCAGAAATTATGAAACCCAAACAGCTCGCACATGCATTGATTGCTCATACGCGTTAAATTATTGATTTTGATTGTGCAAAACAAACGATTACCCCTTTTGCGTGGTTGCATCAAACCCACACGCAGCGCAGCCCGTGTGGAAGGGAAGGTTGCGCGTCACTCGCGTACACGAAACGTCGATCACAACACACTTTGCGGTGGTTCTAAAAATACGATACACTCCGACAGCCGCCACACAGCGCTCACAACACCGCAGCATCTTCAACCACCTAGGCCGAAGCGCGGAGTACGGCAAGAGAGGCCGAGAGAGATGTGTATGCCATAATACCGATGTTACATTTGTCGCGCCGTGGTGTGCCGTTCACTTGACTGATTTGTCTTCTGCTTCTGGCTTCTGGTAGTGGTGGAGGAGCCATCGGCGGCGGGAAGGGATTCCGAGGGGTATATTTTGTCACCGATGAATCCGGTGGGCCGCCCTGCAGCGGTAGCACATGATGATGATGAGTCCGTGGGAGGATGGGTGCAGTTTGAGCGATGTTCGGCAAAATACGACCCGAGTGCGTCGGTTGAAAACGGGAACAGTGGATGAAGGTTTGCTGTAGGTGATGGACAAAATTGAGGTGGAATTTATAGGAGTTTTTTGTTCGGAATTTTTTGTTCAGAAAGTACGGCTGAGGTGTTTACGATCACTTTTTGATTTGAATTTCTATATTCAGGAATGTCATGAATCACATAAAACTGTAGATGAACAGCTCGTCTGTATATTAGGCTCGTGGTGAAGCAGGTAAATGAAGGGCCTCGCATCTTAGACGTTTTGGGTTCAAATCTAGAATGGGTCATGAGTTCAAAGTTCTCAGAATTTGAATGGATTGAGATGTCTTTTAACATATGTTTAACATATCTTACTGCATTAATGCCTAAACATAAGGACCTAGAGGACCTAGAAGAACCAACTCTCTATGGTTGATGCATCAAATATAAGAAGATCTATTGTTTAAGAAGAAGAAGAAGTTCTGATATAAAGATCATTAAATTCAGCGATATCCAAGATATCTTGAAATTGTTCACTGAATGTCTACAGAAGAAGAGTTCCTTGAACAATGACTCGAAATATACCTTTGACCCACATTTTGACCACCATCGGATGGACCACCGATTCCATGGTGTTTAAATAGAAGCGATGAGAGTGCGCCCCAAAGTGTGCGCGCATCGCGCAAGTAAAAGTAGGCCCTTCCCTCTCCCTCCCCATGCACAGCGAACGAAGATGCTGGCAAGAACGACAAATTCTGCGCCAACGCAACCGCTGCGTGCTTTGGCACATACACCCCGCGGGGTGTTTGGTTGGGGCAGCTGCGCCGTACGGGGCACGGACGGTCATCTCGCTCCCGGACACGATCGCGCGCCCTCGTCAGTTCAGTACTGGTTGCGTTTGCGTACGGATGCAGCCAGCCAGGGACGAAACAAACGACGAAATTGCGAACCTCTTCCTTGCCTACCCGATTCGATCTTTCAGTGAGCGGTTGAGGAGAGTTTTCGACCACCGATTTACGGATTTACAACACCCCGATTGCTTCACCCGTTACGCACAGCAATTTAGTGCGCGCCCTCTGTGCGTCTCTGCGTGTCTTAAGCGAAGAAACGGAGCGTAGCGAGTAATCACGCACGCATTAAAGTCAAATTTAATCCACGATCGCGCTTAATCGATCGCGGCCAACGAAGACAAATCTTGCCGTGTGCTCCGTCCTCTCGGTGGTGTCGAACTCTTGCCGCCCGTTTGCTGCTCGCGTTTCGGGTCATAGAGTGCTCGCGTAGTCCCGGTTTTACATATCCGGTGGGAGATTGAACAACTCCCCTTGTCGAAATAATTTGTGTCGAAATTAATACGAAATTGTGTCGCATTGTAGGTGCATTGGCTTTTTTTTTAATTCGAACCGCGAAAGTGTCTGTGTGTGTGTGTGGCAGGAAGTAACAGAGGAAAACGAAACGGAAAAGGAGGAGAGAGAGTGACAATTGTTTAAAGAAATTGTCGTTGTTTTGTGCGTGCGTGTGTGTCGTATTTGGTGTTTATTTTGTTTTAAGAAATTACGGCACAACACACTGTGCGATCGTAAAGAAAAAGGAAGATCAAACACAGTGCGCAGTTTGTGTGGGAGCGGACGAGGTGGAGGACTGTTTTTTTTTTCTTCTTCTGTTAGAGAAATGAGGCAACTGATTGCAGCTGCTGGCAGCGATTGCAGTAACGGTGCCGCAATAAAACTCGCCTCGCATAAAACGGGGCGATCGAAATAGATCATTTTTTGGAGAAGAAATAGCGTAGCGATCACGCTCGAAAAAAAACCACGCCAGAGAAAAAGAAAGGAGTGTATAATTTAAAAGGAAAAAAACCCCGATAACTGAGCAAGTGAGAGAAGGGAAATCGCATCGAAAATGCGTCCGATCATATCGACGCCATCCGCGGTGGTGCAATCGCCCTCATCGTCCCGAATTTTCCCCCCAGCAACGGTGACGGCGGCAGGGTCGGGACAGAACGGAACGAACGGTCAGCAGCATCAGACACAAGCAGACCCTGCCAATGGCGTCGACCAGCCGCCGCTGTTGCAAAACGGCAGCAACAATAACAACAACCACAGCAACGGCTTTGGCATCGTAAAGAAGACAAAAAAAGAACCTTCACCATCGCCATTATCAACGGTGGGCGAAGCGCCACTTGTGAAACCGCCACCGGTGGCCACCAAACCGCCGCCCGTGGGCGGAAAGCTGTCGTCGTGGAGACAGTATCTTCCCAGCGGTATGGGAGGCGGCAGCACGACGATGGCGTCGGCCAGCAAAAATGCTACAGGGGCCGTGAAAAATGACAAACCGACGCACGCCCAGAAGGCAACGGTTGTTGATGAAAACAACAACGAAATGACGGCAGGCTTGATGAGCGAGGGCATGACGAACAACGGAAACGGTTGTCACTCGGCGGTGATTAAGGAGGACGCGACGAATGGTTGTGCTCAAAATGGGGAAAACCAGCCGGCGGAATCGAAGGAAAATGGCACCACCGAAAAGCTATCGAATGGTGGGGCGGTGAAAAGTGAAGAAAAGCTACCACCACCGCCAGCGAGCCAGCGAAAGTCGAACGGCGAACGGGTGAATGGAACGCCACCGCTTCCGCCGGCGACGGTCAATGGCACTGGGGCGCGCAAGGAAAGTGTGAAAAGCGAAATTAAAGTAAAAATTGCACCGAAAGGAGAGGAGAAGAAAGAGCCGTCCCTGGTTAGTACCGCGATCGGTAAGGTGTCGACCAAAACGCTGGAACTGAAACGGTCCCCCAGTGGACACCGGTTGACAACGGCCAGTAGCGTAGTAACGACCACCGTGGTGGAAGAAAATGGAACGGAAAAGCCAACGAATGGTGTCGGTGGTGGCGCGGAAGATGGAAAGGAGAAAAAACGCTCCGCCTACCTGCTTACGGACGAGGCGGGCAAATCGCTGGCGAAAGGAAAACCCGTCCCAAAAACGGCGAGCGCGGAAAAAAGTAGTGGTCCGATTGGGGTGCGGCTGTCCCTCAAACCGAGCCGATCGGTAACGCCGGACCGCACGGAAAAGAGTTCAACCCCGATTAGGGCGGCAAGGGCTTCCCCGGTGCGCGGTACGGTCGAGGACGGGATGCCGAAGGAAAAATCACCCTCCGAGCGGCGCATACTGGGTGAGGCGGTACGGCGCGAGAAGACCCCGCTGCGGTCCGCCTCCTCCAAAAGTCTGTCCGCAAAGGGAGACTCCACCAGCAGCAAGTCCACGGCGACGATAGAGGTCAAGGAAGTAGGTGACGGTGATGTAACAACGAGCGTGCTGACGTCCACTGCGACGGTTCCATCATCACCGTCAGCATCAGCATCGTCATCAAGCCGCCCGGTTGTAAAGGTGCGCAAAGTGATAAAGAAGATCATCAAAAAGAAACCGAAAGCGGCAGCCGAAGGGACGGATGCAGCTGTTGCGGCGAAGGAGGAGCAAGCGACGAACGCGGAAGTCGCTAAAAAGGAGGACGATTCTCACTCCCCGCCGGCATTGGTTGGGGCAGTGGAAACGACCATTACGCATGAGATGGCTGATAGTGCGGTGGTGAAGGGCATGGTGGAAATTACAAAAATGCCAGCAAAGGAGAAAGAGAAGAAGAAGAGTGCTGTCAAGAGTGTACCAGTGAAGGAAGAGAAGGATCTTAAGGACGTTAAAGGTGCTCCAAAATCGACGGAGAAGGTTGAAGAGGTTGCCGTGTTGTCTGGTAAGGAACAGCAACAGACCGAACGCAAGCATTGGGCCATAAAGAAACGTTCCATGACCGATCGTGCCCTGTCTTGCGGGCCCTTGGAGGATGATCGGTCCGGTGCCATGTTGGAACAGTTCTTGCTATCGTTAGCCACAATACCGCAGGAAATCGCCGTCGATCTGCCCGCCGGTGCAACGTTGCCCCGGTTCGGCACCAACCGCTCGCTGGCCCGCTCCGCCTCGCAGTATCTCAGCAGCAAGATACACGACTTTCTGCGCCGCACCGACCACGTGATGCAGGACTGGCGCAACCTCGGCCGTACGCTGGGCCGGCGGGACGATTACGGGGTGCGCGGCACGATCGGTGACGTCAGCGGGCTCGGCGGTACGGTACGGTCGCGCAGCGTGTCGAACATTATTGCGCGCGGGCTGCAGCTGCTGCGGGAGCAATCGTCATCGCCGGCGCGCCGTTCGAGTGTCGTCTCGCGGTCTAGCTCGCGCTCCTCGTTCTACTGCGAGCTGCCGGGGAGTGATGGGAAAAGTGGACCGGCGGGGCTGGCGTTACGTCGCCGCCGCATTCGAAACATCGGCGAGAGGGTGGTGGAGGACGACGACGACGACGATTGCAGCACGGTGGTTGATATGAGCGAAGAGGTAAAGCGTTGTTTGCCGCACGCGAAGGAAAAGTATAAGCAAGCGAGTCGTTACCTAGGGGGGAAAATGCTGTGGAAATTCTAGAGCAAATATCGCACGGCTTAGCAAGAAGAAGTGGGGAAAAGCATATCTTTACATTCCTTTCCAAATTGCTGTTAAACTGTGATTAACATTTTGTTTCTCTGTTTCTCTTTCACTTCAGCTAAGCGACATTACCTCCGAGCTGACGGAGGAACACTCGTCGTCGAACCTGATCACCGAGCGGCTCGCCGCCGAAACGTCCGAACGGTTGCGGCTCGAGAAGGAGGTGAAGGAGTATGAGTCGAAGTACCGCCACCTGCAGGAGTCGTCCGAAAAGATGGAGATGGAGCTGCTGTGCGCCAAGTCGGAGCTGAACTGCGACTTTGACGACTGCAGCACGCTCGGCGAGTACGACAGCACCGGCGACGGTGCGGACCTGCCCCTCGGTGGGGGGCCGGCCGACGGTGCCGAGCTGGCCAAGAGCTACCGGCTGCGGTACGAGCGCGTGGCCCGCGAGCTGGAGTTTACCAAGAAGCGGCTGCAGACGCAGCACGAGCACGATCTCGAGCAGCTGGTCGGGCTGAAGAAGCAGCTCGAGAAGAAGCTGGCCGACGCGTACGAGGAGGTGGAGGAGCAGCGCCAGGTGGTGGCGCAGTGGAAACGCAAGGCGCAGAAGATGACGAATGAGATGAACGATCTGCGCATGCTGTACGAGGAGCAGAACAGCCGGAACAATCTGCTCGAGAAGCGGCAGCGCAAGTTCGACGCCGAGTGCCAAACGTTGCAGGACAGTGCGCGGCAGGAGCGGCAGGCAAAGGAGCGGATGGCTCGGGAGAAGGACGTGCTGATGGCGGAAAAGTGCAAGCTCGAGCAGACGGTGTCGGACATACGGCTCGAGCTGGAGCTGAAGGAGGAGAAGGTGACGGCACTGCAGCAGGAGCTCGATGAGATGGCGTTCGGCGGCGGTACGGAGGAGGAAATAGCGCAGCTGAAGCGGCAGAAGAACGAGCTCGACCGGCGGTGCAAGGAGCAGGACGAGGAGCTGGACGAGATGGCCGGCCAGATACAGCTGCTCGAGCAGGCCAAGCTGCGGCTGGAGATGTCGCTCGAGACGAGCCGGAAGGAGGCCCGCAAGGAGGCGCAGCAGCGGGACGACGAGATGGAGGAGATACGGGGCGCGTCGTACAAGAAGATCAAATCGCTCGAATGCCAGCTGGAGCAGGAGCACGAGGAGCGCACGCAGCTGCTGCGCGACAAGCACGAGCTGGAGCGCAAGCTGGCCAGCCTGGAGGATCAGGACCGGGCGGAGCGGGCGGCCGAGGAAGCGATGGTGCAGCGGTTGAAGCGGGACGCGCGGAAGTACCGGGCGCTGCTGCGCGACGCCCAAAGCCAGCTCGATCGTGCGAAGGGCGATTCGGCAAGCAAGGCGCTCGTGCGACAGCTGCGCAACCAGCTGGAGGATGCGGAATCGGCCCGCGTCGCGGCGCTGAAGGCGCGCCAGGTGCTCGAGGGTGAGCTGCAGGACGCGCAGCTCCTGTTCGAGGAGACGCAGCGCGCTCGCAACGAGGCGGAGGATCGGGCGACGGTGGCGCAGCGCGACCGGGCCGAACTGCAGGCCCAGATCGACGAGAACGAGGAGGAGATGGCGGAGCTGATGAAGAAGTACAGTGCCACGGTGAAGCAGCTGTCGAGCGAGCAGTCGCTGATCGCGGAGTACGAGCTGCGCGTGTCCGAGCTGGAGGGCGAGAAGAAGTCGCTGAAGGAGCAGGTGGTCGAGCTGGCGACGCGGCTCGAGAGCGTGGAAACGATCGGCGAACCGTCCAACAGCATGGCGTTCAAGCGGCTGGAGCTGCGCACCAAAGAGCTCGAATCGCGGCTCGAGTTCGAGCAGGCGACGCGGGCCCGCATCGAGATCCAGCTCGCCCGGCACAAGGACTCGCTCGAGAAGCTGCAGGGCGAGCTGAGCCAGGCGCGGAATCGGGAGGCGCAGGCACAGGATGCGCTCAAGAAGGGACAGAAAACGGTACGCGAGCTGCGGGACGAGCTGTCGACGTTGGCGAACCGCGACCAGGAGGGTTTGCTGAAGCGCAAGGAGCTCGAGAAGCGCATCGAGACGGCCGAATCGGAGACGGCGTCGGCAAGGGCGGACCTGCGGCTGGCGCTGCAGCGGATAGCCGACCTGCAGCAGGCGATGGAAGAGGAGGGTGATTCTTACCAATCCGATAGGTAGGTTTTCTGTGACCCTTAAATCGATACGATCAGGCTAAAAATGTGCGATTTTTTTTTGCCTGTTTTTTTTTCCAGCGATACGAGCGATAGTTCGTCGTCGATGGATTCATTCCACGAATCGACTGTAACGCGCAAATCACCGAGCGTCGGAAGCGGCGACCATTTCGGCACAACGAACGGCGGCAGCAGCCGGGGCAGCGTCGGCAGTCTGGCCAGCAGTACGCGGGATGGGCGCAAGGAAAGCAACAATCCCAGGTGAGTGTTGTGGGGGAATTTCGTTAGCCCATTGATCTCATTTAATTTTAAAAAGAATAAGAAATTCAACGTCATCCTGTAAGCCCTGTTTATGGTCAATCATGACGTGTTGGTTTCGTTTTACATTTTCACTCGTATCTTCCTCGTATCGGAACCATTTAACCATTTTGCAACCATCATATACGTGTAAATCAAAACCTTTAGGATTCGTCCGAGCCTGTTTGGTAGCGTGCGGCGCAAGAAGCGTCTGCATCCGACGATTAAGGAGGAGGACGAAAGCTACCTGACCGATGATCAAGCGGGCACTGAACCATCCACCAGTGCCTTGCCGCAAGTCAGCCAAACGCCGGATCTCTTGTCCTCGCTGGAAACCAGTCAGCCGAAGCGCGAGGACAGCAAAGCGGCGGCCGACACGGAACATGTCGAGACGGTGGCCGAAGCTTGCCGCCGTATGAGCGAATCCAACGTGCAGAGGGAAGAAGCTTCTGCCTCGACCGCCGAAAAAGAGCCACAGTCCGCCCTTTCGTTGCCTCCCGTACCGAGCGGCGAGCAGTGTGAATTTCCCTTCGATATCGACACGCTGAAATCGATCAAGGAGAAGATACACTCGCTCAACCAGATCATCCGCGACGAGTCGCACGAGTCGAGCACGGAGATCGATCTGGTCGACCTGAAGAACCTGAAGAACCAGATCCACGAGTTTAAGAAAGCGATCGAATGCAGCCGGTCCCGCTCGATGGACAAGCTGGTCAATGGGGGCGGCAGTGCACTGTTGGCGCCCGGCATCATAACGACATCCGCCTCGACCGGGTCGGCCAGTACGGGACGACCGCTCTCGTAAGAGAAAAGAGCACGCGCCTGCCACACGCTTCGAAGGACTGCCACAACAGTCACGGGAGCCAAAGAAACCAACATGTAATGAAGGTGCATTTCAACCGTGTGAATGGAGCGAGTCATTTATCGACGCATTTTTAGTAGTGTACACGACCCAAGGGAAGGATGAAAAGAAGGAATATCGCTTTTGAATTATTGCAAGGGACCAATTGGAATTGTGGTAGAACAAACAAAACTCGCACTGTGCTACAATGACCTCCAGCAGAAACAATGTAAGCCAAGTTACTACACATACCGAGTGGCGCAATAATGCCTGCTGCCGGTAGAGTGCCCTGCCTTTCTTTTTTCGCTCCTGCTTGCTGTGCATCTGCCTTTGAACTTTTTTTTCCATTTCCAAGTGTCGCTGGGTGGCACCAAAATTCTCGCCAAATTGCCACCACCACCATACCATACCAGCAGGAAAATGCCTCCAACGCGCTGGCCCTCCCCTTCACCAAGCTGTGTGGAAAATCCTTTGTTGCGAGTTGATTCCGTTCGTTGCCATTCCTTCCCTTTTGCCGGTACAAAAAGCTCGACGCAATGCCGGTTGCCTGTTTTGCTTTTCCATTCGCTCACACCTTTTTGTTCATGTTGCATTTTCATCATTCAATAATATGCATCAATGCGCGCGAGACAAACAACAAAAAGCAGTCGCTAACCACCTCCATGTGTGTTTGCTGTATTTATGTATTATTCCACACTACTTTACAAAACGGTCGGAAATGAAATGCTGTTTTCCTTATATTTTTCTTTGAATTTGCCTTTTCGAAAAACCTCAAACAAAAACGAAAACAAACCCCAACAGAGCTAGCTTTTACCAAAGGCGCCATCCGCCTCAGTACCAGCCGCCCAGGTCCGTGGGTTCGTCGCCTGCACCGTCCTATACGAGCATGCTGACCGAGTACAGGCGGGCGCTAAGTATCGATCATCGCTTGAAGGGCAAACCGATGACGGCGGCACGTTGCAATGAGATCGTGAGTAGGTGCAATGGCCGCGCCAGGACTGCGAACTGCGCCCAGAAGAAGGAACCGTCGACTGTGAGAACGATTAGCAGAGGGAACAGCACCGTCAGCAACAGCAGTAGCACCAACAGCATTAGTAAACAGCGACAGAGACCGTTCTATTACTGGTGGCAACATCCGTAGAAGGTAGCAGTAAGACCGATGTGTGTGTGTTCGTGTGTGCCGAGTGTGGAGTTTGTGGCGAGCGCGAAATGCTAACAGAGAATGTGCGCTTAGCCAGTGCTCCCTTTTTGCGTCCCTTGCGTTCTTTAATAATGAAAAGGAGTGAGATTGTCTAAAGCAGTTTGCTTTTCCGTTGTTTTCAAATTGTAAATTATTTTTTCAAGCTTTACTGTTATTTGTTCGAACAAATTCGATTGTACAGAGTAAGCTAATGCGTTTTTTTTTTTCATTTCCTTCCCTCCAACAGAATCACACTTACAATGGCTACTGGTTCCGAAAGCAGTCCATCGGCGGCAGCAGCAGCAGCACCATCATCGGGCACGAGATTAAGCAATGGCAATGGCGAAGGCAGCGGCACACTGGACGATTCGTCATTCGCTTGAACGGCTTGCCCAACCAAGCCAACCACCAACCAAACATGCAAAATGCGCTTCCGTTTTCTCCAAACTCCTACGCAGTGCAGCACACACTCACACTCCTTTTGCCATATTATTATGAAGAGAAATACCCTACGAAATGGGGAAGCAAAACCACCCTACATATATCGACTCATATATTCGAGCAGAAACATTTTCCCCCTTTTCTCCGGCTCGGCTTCTTTCGCTTTTTATCTTAACTTTTTAATCGAACAGAAACCAAATTGATTACTCACCCTATTCGTGGGAATAGAGGCCGGTACACGGCGGTGGTTACTCGCTTGCCCCCGGGAGGCATTAGAATGTTTAATCCGATCGAGCAATAATCGAGATCAGAGCGGGTATACACCTACAGTCAGAAAAATAACTAGCGAAGCAAGCAAGAAAAGTAAGGAACTCACACAAACAACAAAAAAAACGAACAAAAATTGTCTATATTCGCGCGTATACATATTTATATATAAACGTATATTATAGT